>JABFOV010002693.1:0-18949 GCA_022817685.1 Aradophagus sp. ZL-2020 | reverse complement strand
GCTTTAATAGTATAATAAAATAAAAAGTAAAAATGATGTTCAAATCATACTAGCACACTGGGAAAAATAAAATAGTGAATCAGTATTGTTTCAAGACTGGAAACCTCTTTGAAGGACACACTAAAAACCAATCATATAAATTAGTGAAACAGACAAAGTCATACAATCTCTCGGTTTACTTTGTTTATCTTTCAGCTTTATATGTTTAGTGTCTCTTTTCTGGTCGACAGTATTGAAGGGCAATAGTGATTCGCTATTTTATTTTTCCCAGTGCAGGTGTAAATATGAATGAGAAAAACAAAAATGTGTGCAATGAAAACAGTTGAATATTATCGTCAAAACACACGATGTTTACACATCGACAGAACTTGCTGTCGACTCTTGAAAGTAATCAGCAACATATTTGTTCCTCAAAGCTGTGGGGAAAGTATTGAAGATATTTAAATTAAAACATTTGAAAAAAAAAGTAAAGAGAGTTTGGTAAATCAGAATGAATAAAAAAAAAGTAATCGAAGATTCTGTTCCAAGACGCAAGTGTTTCTTAGATGCAAATGAAAAAATTTGCTCAGAAGCACAAGCTTTAGCGGGATGCACTTCAAGGAAAAAAAACAAATTTATTTTTCAACACGAAACTGCAAGTAGCGTTTCAACTGAGGACAATGAATGCGATATTAATCAAGACAAAGCAAGTAGGACATCCTATTCTCCAGTTAAATTCAGTAAGTTGTTTCACCCGCAATTCTATTTATTAATTTAAATGTTACTTAAGTTTTTTCATAATTTTCTTGTATCATTTTTTATATTCTTCATTTAACAAAAACGTAGAATAAATATACCAAAAAATGCACTTTTCAACATATAATTATATCTGCATAGGTTTTTTTTTTACAGATGCTGAATCTACAACACGGACTTATTCGAAAAAAAATACACAAGAAGACTGGTTAGATGATTCAGCATACATTTCATCGACGGAAGAAGACTATGCTAGTTTTCTTTTTGATGAGATGATAAAAAACTCTAGTTTAGATAAAACAACACGAAATGAATCTGTTGTGAAAAACAAGAAAGAAGAAACGGACAGTGATTTTGGATTTTTTGATGATACACTATGATTTTCTGTTACTTAACATAATATTTATACTGGTTAAAGAGTGAAAATGTTAGTTGTAAAAATTGTATACATTTTCGATGAAAATACTTCGTGTATCAATTGCATGAATCGCATGAATTTATATTTACTAATGTATTCTATATTAAAAATTTTTATTAGTTTGTAAGTTTAATTAAAAATAAAATATATACTTACTGTTTGATAATACATGGCTCGAGTAAATTTATATACAAATAATTAATATTTCGTTTCTTGCAATTCAGTCAGCATTCTAATTATTTTTATTAATCTTTAATTTCTTTTAATAATTTTTAAAATTCTACTATTTATAATGAATATTATAAGTCAACGTTTATATAAAAAAAAAGTAATAAAACAAATGATGTAATTTTCTTTATTTGCATACAGATCAACGTAACAGATTCTACTGTTAAATTTGTAATCATTTTTAGTTCCGCGAATTTTCAATTTTCGTAAATATATCTCCTCTGCTAAAAATCTCGTCGACTAAAAAAAAAAATAGATAATGGAGATTGAAATTCGTCGGCATTTTCCAAAATAAATTTGCTGCAATTCAACCTCAGACTTGTCATTAATTATTTATTTTAATTAAAGTTCATTGTTGACAGTCGTCTCCATCACGTTTCACGAACAAGTGTGTAATTTCACAGACGGTGAAGTTCAATTAATGAAAGCGAAACTCAATAAATCCAAAAATACTTTCAGCGGTTTATTTGCATTTCTTTTAAAAATGTAACATATATTTTTTGTTATTATTGAATTTTCATGATTCTTCGTAGTGTGGAATTATATTTTTTTCATGCATTTGTATTGATTTTCAACAAAGCATAAACATACAAAAAAATAAAAATTTAATTTGGTTGTAAAATAACATTTATAATTGTAAGATACATGGCTGTTTTTGCAGATATGATTAAATTACTGATCTCATATACAGTCAAATAATTATACGCTTTACAATAGTATTTAATTTGACATAATTTTATTAATTATATTTCAAAATTCTACATTAAAATTACAGTAACAATGCGAATATCGGACATTGAATGGAACAAGTATTTGTAAAAAATTGTGTTCCTTACATTCCATCTAGGCGAACAATTACAAAGTAAACAAATGGCAAATGATTTACCTGGTAATTTATTATGAATTTTAATTTAGAATCTCGGCAATTTATCTTTAACAATTTTATGATGTATTCTTTTACGTAATTATATTTTAGATACTTATTTCAAGTCAATCAACTTCAGTGAAACAAATCCTTAAGTGCAAGTAATATAAAATATTTTATGAATACCCTCGAATCTTGCTTAAACTTCTTATTTGGGTGCAAAAAATTGCACTTATGCATTGCATGATATTTGCGCACTTGAATTTTTATTAATTAAAGTATAAACAATTAAAATTCAAATATGTTTATTTAAAACAACCGCTTTGTCAAAAATTTTTCATTATTCAATTTGGGTTTGCACTTTTCTTATGGATACGGAATAAAAATGTCAAAAATTTAAACAAGAGGATTTTGATAATTTAGTAAGCGGACGCTTTAAGTGAAAGCGCTTTAATAAGATTTAAGTGTATTATGTAATAAAAATATTTCAGTAATTATAAATAATATAGCATGCTCATAAGGAAGCTGATTACAGATTTATATTCTTTTAAATTATATCTCTATATCAATGACTTTCGGTAACTCCAAAAATGTATTTTAATATTAGAAAAGAATAAATCGTCATTCTAAATTAAATATAACAAACGCCTTGATGTTGATTGATTCTGAAATACACTACAATTAAATAACAACGTCATTCATCGTTAAGAACAAATTGCCGATTAAATGATTGGCACTTGATATATCGTTTTATCAATTTGCATCTGGTGCATTCCAAAATATATCTGTAAAGTGCAAATACGTAACAAATGTAATTATTTTTGGTTAAAATAGGGAGACGAGAACGGAATCGGCGACTTACTATAAAACGGCGCGTCTGGAAACAGTTTGAAAGCGATATAAATATGTCTCTAAAACTGATGTCTGTCTTCGACGTATAGATATTGGAAAAACTTATTTTACAACATGTCGATATATGTGTTTTGCTGCGCTGAGAAAAATATCATTACGTTATTGCTCTTTTCATCGATTATTTTGTGTTCTTTTTCACGCAAAGTCAAAGTTCGCGTCTCTTTTATTTCATTTTCGTCAATTCAATAAAGTGGAAGAAATTTTGTATTTCTTTATTTTTTCCGTTTTCCGTTCAACATTCTTTTTTATTTTTTTAATAAAACAGTAACGCTTTAAAAATTCGCAAATCTCAATTAAGTTTTTGTGGCAACGTTAGGTACATCGTTTGATTTAATTTGTCTTTGATTCAGTCGAAAACGTATTTATAAAGTAATATTATTTACAACTTACAACTTTTATAACTTGTAAATATTCTAAATAGTACTTGTCCATTACATGGTGTGTGTGTGCGTGCACGTATGTAATTTATATACACACATGTATATTTGTTTGATTAAAAAGTTAACTGTCGAATAACTTCTGAATTGGATTTTAAAGATAACACTCGTCTTCACAAAATACCTTTTCTCAGCGCTTTTCGATGCTTCTTTGAGCGGGTTGAATGTCGCGTAATATATATTAATAAAACATATGTAACATGTCATAATACTTTTATAATTTACTTCTTATTCTGTCGCATAAACACTTTATACTTAGGACACTACACCTTTTCATGTAGTTGAAAGCAAAAGTGACGCTGAAACCAAAAATAAAACAAAAAAAAATAAAAAATTTCTTCAAAATTCATTTCGATAAGAATATATTTTTTGTTCTTCAAAAAGTATCGAAAGTGAATTTCACTACATTAAATTGAAAAATGATTTATAAACTACTTTCGCTAACTTTCGTTTTGCTGTAAACATGTTTTAGAATCAACTATTTAAATTTACATAAAAATAATCATTTACTTTGTGAAGCTACAAGCGTCATCTCTGCTTATTACTTTCCAAAAATGACAAGGTGTAGGGACCCTTGATTTACGCATACGTACGATAAATATAATGGCGCGCAAAAATACAGACGCATATATAAATGCTTAAAATGCACAATGCTCGTTGAAAAGCATCAACAACAATCCATTGGCGTTATAATATGTTAACGACTTATCACAATGTCTGATATGTATCTGTTTCTTAAAGTTAATTCTAACTTTTGATATGTGCCGAAGAGGATTAGAATTTGATCGATCTTGCATACGTCGTAAACTTAACTATATTACTTTCATTTTTATTTCTATCAGATAGTAAACACCCCAATAACAATAGTCAAAATTTCACACAATCCATATGAAGGACCAGTCTAATATACATGTACATATTTCTTTTGTTTTTAATCATTATTATTTTGTTATGCATATACTATATATATATATGCATAAAAATTAAAAACAATAGGAATACAAATGTCAACGATGTATACATTGGTAAAAAAATGTACATTTATATTGCTTTCACCGTTTGCGTAAAGTCGTAAAAACGAATTGGTATTGGGGTGTCGATAATACGAATATAATTTAATTGTAAATCGTGTATGTATATATATGATTACTTGTATGTAAATAGAAATATATAAATAATCATATATAATTTGTATATTTATAAGTATATAATTATATATATGTAATGATATGTGTATCGTATGATTCCGAGTCTTACTGTGTAATTACATACACGCGATTTCGACAACAGACCATTAGTTATGATATGTCGTACAATGATAGTCGGCATAATTTCAATTGCAACGGCACCGTTAAGTCAACGAATTTGCAATCCAGTCTGTTGCTTAGTCCGCGTTATTTCAGCCTAACGAATCGCATGGGCTGAATTTAATTGCCTTTAATTAATGCTAATTACAACGCGCGAAAAACGCCCGGCCCGATCAATCATCGCTCAATGGGCCTTCGAGTTTTCGGGCCATTGGAAACAATTCGCTCGGACCTTCTGTTGATTGCATTATGATAGTGAGATCGAATTAATAATGGGTCTGTTGACTGACTAAACTGATTATCAACGTGTCGATAAACTAGCCCCCACCCCCCGGCTCTAATGATCTGCTGCGCAATGATTAACTCTTACAAAGTAAAATAGCTTAACGATTCGCCGTAACAATATTCCAATGTGGATTAGAAAAATATTGAACATCTCTTCTGCATCGTCGCTTATAATCCTATGATATGTTTTGTTTCATCACGGACCAATATGATCCTCGCTAAACGACTAATAAACAGGTTGTTTTTTCTTTTTCTTCTTCTTTTTCTTCTAGCGAGAATCTACTTTCAACGTGTGTCTTCGTTTCTTCGTCTTTTCGCTGCTAAAAGATTCCACTAAGTCCGATTTAATTTCTTTGCTTAGCAAAAGTTGCAATCGATTAAGTCGCATTTTTGATCGACGGGCAAAGCCAGCGAATCATAGTCCTCTGCACAAAAAAGTTTGTACAAATTACTTTAAACAAAATGATTCAATAGATATAACAAGATCGTCGAGTGATGGACATTTTAGTTTGATTTTTAAACATCATCGATTCGGGTGATTCAATCTCAAATTTTTTTCAATGTCATCGACAGTCTGTTGGAAAGAATGGTTACAGTTACTTGAAATTTCTAATAAAAGCGGTAATTTTTTAATAAAATTGTAGAGTACTGATTTCCGACAGTGTTGT
The DNA here is from genome assembly GCA_022817685.1 of Aradophagus sp. ZL-2020. Taxonomy (NCBI): domain Eukaryota; kingdom Metazoa; phylum Arthropoda; class Insecta; order Hymenoptera; family Scelionidae; genus Aradophagus; species Aradophagus sp. ZL-2020. The sequence continues at coordinate 13,094 of JABFOV010002693.1, read as the reverse complement.
ATCATTTTGTATTATAGAATTCATTGTTAACAATAATTTTTTATTATTACAAAAGTAAATGCCAACATTAGTAGAAAAATAACCATTTTTATCATTTCGTATCTCTGAGTGTAAAAATTCAGACAGCTACTATTCAGCTCAACTACCATTCAGCCCCACACTTGTGAAATCTGTCTTGTAGAATGATAAGAATTAATCTCGTGAAAAGCGTAACGAGAATTTAATTGGACTTTGTGGAATTCTCCTACGAATGCTTTCGTTTTCGAATTAAAATCGGTGGACCGATTCGGATCGATTGGTCGTCAACTCACGCCCCTCGCAAATTCTTCGGAGACGGTAAAAGCACTCGACAAACACCCTACCAAAGGAAAGTGGGATAGGGTTTGACTGGAAGCGATTTCTACTCCTCGTTTTGTCCTTCTGTCCGTCTCCCCGGCTGCCCCTATTACCACTCCCTTTCATTCTTTTGTCACTTCTATCTCGCTCACTTCTTCGCTGCATCAGTGGAATCTTTGTTTTGCGAGAATCGATAATTATAAAACGATAATAATAATCATAACAACGCTGCAACCTCGTTCCTCTTGCAATTATTGTTCCGATTCTTTTGATTCATTGATTATCTTGCGCGTGCGACGAAATAAATCGATTCGGCTCGCGGTGAATAATGCACGAGGTTACATGTCGAGTGGAGTGGAATTAAATATTAATCAAAGATAACCGATGCGCTCGCTTTTGGCGACATCCGTCACGGCACGTATTTCACCAATAACTTAGAATCTCTAGCGTTTCATCAGGAGAATTCGTTTTCATAAACAGTCAATTGGAACTTTGCTGCTGCGGAAATAATAAGGCACGGCTGCAACATTTTTTTTTTTGCGATCGTTAAAGTGGATAATCATTTTTAAGGCGGTCCGGATCTGTCAGGGAAGATGAATTTTTGCTCGATCAACGAGTTTGTCGTTGTTAAGTGCTCTGTTAATTATGGTTGATGTGCGAGTTTTAGACTTTCTGTGTTTGTGCATAAATATAGGAATTTTGAATGAGGTGATAAGAATCACAATTAATCACAATTGGTGGTATATGCTTTAGAGAGTATAGATGTAGAAACAATGAGGTTCGCTTAAAAACAGTATTATAAGATATGATTCAACAATGACTGAAGTTAAAAATATTTATATTTTATCAGGATTGAATACGTGGAATATATTCATAATTTCAGGATAATATTTAAAGTTAAATTTGGAAAAATTTCATCATAGATAAGAACATTTAGACTTCTTAGAATTCCTTTTAATATTAATGCATTCAATCTTCTTGTTCTTCATTTTCTCAACTCTTCATAGTCGATCAGCTCAGAGATACTTGAGAAAAACTGAGAAAAAATTGATAACAAATAAACGTTCACTTTTTACACTCGAAGTGTAAATTATTAAAGTTTGTTCGTTATGTTACAACAATATAAAATAAATAATACACATGGAAAAAATCTAGCAATTTAAAAAAAATAGTAATCAAAATTCATAAAATCTATCCTAAATCGGCATCAGGTCAACTTTTAACATAAAACAAAGTGATTGTTCCGCTGAAAATATCATGCAACCAAATAATTAATAATACTTCAAAATTTACAAAAACATAAATTATCTACTATAACAAAATTCCTTATACCATCGTCAGAGTTTTGATCAAAACCTTCATTAAACGCAGTAGCTACCCTACGACAACTTTCACTCACGGCCAGCACTGTTTTCTTTTTTCATGGAACCAAACCAAGGAACAAAATTCCACTGACAAAACTAGTGGACGGGGCAGCGAAGGATAAAGCGGAGCCAAAGCCGCAAATAGACTGAAACGTTGGAGGAAACGGACAGCCGTGTGGGTCGGGAGCACTTGACTTCACTCTTCAGGCCAGCCGAGATTTTCGCCGATAATCTCGTAGAAGCGCTGATTGTGCTCGCTGAAGAACTTGCGTAGTTTGGTGACGACGATGGGGTTGATCCGCGGGTGGCGGCGGCCTTTGCTGTCGCGCAAGCACTTTTCCATGGTGTCGTTGCGCAGACAGTAGAAGCCCTTGGTGTGGTTGAAATAGAAATTGTGCCGGCCGATGCGCGGCTCGAGACCGAGGAAGTGCTCGATGCGCCTGAGCTGAGGTACCGGGTCTTCGATCAACTGGTCCCCGTTCACCACGAGGATTTGCTCGCGGTCGAAGGTCTCCAGCCAACGGTGCATGTAGTAGTGGTAGAGCGAGACGGCGATCGGCCGGTAGGACTCGTTGACCGAGCCGTCCGGCTTCATCGTCAGCTCCTCGAAGCTCCGGGTCTCGGCCGACCTCGGCTGCGAGCTGTCGACCGTCAGCACGTTGTTTGCGTTCGTCGTCGAAGCCGTGGACGCGTGGGTGCGCAACTGGGTGTAATCCGATATCGCACGGGTCACCGGCTCGCGCACGATCAGCAGCAGCTTGATGCTGGAGTTCATTGCTCGAATCCGCTCGGGCACCTGCTCGCAAACAAATGCAATTCGTTTCAAGTTAGCCGCCAATTTTTGACGCACGTTATATGTTTTTCTATTTATTAGTACAATCCAGCTCATCGTAGGATAATTGCAATTGTAGGTTTCCTAAAAAATTTATTCGTGGATATCTTTGCCGTTGAGTAAATTGGAGATTTAGTAAGATATACATTACTAGTTTTCAAGATCTCGTCGAAAAATTACCGTCTCGGTAAAATCGACTTCTTTTATAGGCCTAATTACGGTAATAAAATTTCTAATTTATTATTATTGTTTGTACGAAAATGTCTTGTTGCAACCAAATTTGAATGATTTGTCAGAAAAATCGGCGACATTCTTATTTCTGTGCAAGATTATTCTATCGTTTGTCAGAAAACACATTGCAATCCAACGGATGATATACGGAGTATTCGAAAGCTACAGACGCAAGATTGGAAATCCATATTTTACCATTCTGCTCCATTTTTTTTTCTTTCCTTCGTCTTCTTTTTAGATCGCCGGAAGTGTTGTAATCGCTATTTTTAAAATAAAATAACTGCTTTTATCAAATGCATAAAAGGGCATGAACAAAAAATTGTGTGTAACAAATAAAGAAAAAATACGCTAGGACATAGCAACGGACAAATAATAGCAATAAAAATAGGTGCGGCACTTAGCACCAAATTTTCGTCTGTTGAATATTTATAACTTATGCAATTTATTATTCAACAAAAAGGGTTTTTTATAGCACATTTATACTTTTTTTTTTTTTTATTTCAAACGCACTGTTGTACACCAGCGATATTTTGTTTTGTACATAATGTAAGAATCTGTTAAAAAATGTCAATCAATTCTATGTCGTAAATTAAAAAAACGCGAAAAAAAGAGACAAAGATAGCAATAATGAGAAACTGAATTAAATGTAAATATTTCCTTATTATAAATCACATATTCAAAAGTTCTCGTACAGTAATTTTTTAACCGACTATGAAATATAATCTGACACTTGGTCAATTACAAACATTTACTTCAAGTTTGTAGTTTTACTACAAGTATGTAAAACAGTACACAAAGTTTGTGAAATTACTTGTTTTGTTGTGCACATTTTACACAACCAGTAGTATAAAAATCATATAAATATAACACAGGTGTTCATTGCAATATATTACGCGGCATTCTTTTCAAACTATAAACGACACGTAACACAAGCAAAACAACGTAAATCTATCTTAACGCGGTATTTTCGAACTTTCACAGGCTTCAGGATATTCACCGCATTTCATCGTTCCGACAAAAGGAGCAAACAAACCATCCAGCGACGAATTTCAGCGAGAAACGGGGAAACAAATCCAAACAGGAAATAATAGACAAGAGCATTCGAAGGGAAAGTTAAAATTGACAATCGAACGAGAAGCAATGTTCAAAGATCGATACTCCTAAGTGAAATCGACGCGATTATTGGTCGGACGAAGTTACGGCAAGGAAATTAATTGGATTCGTCGTCTTTCGTCTGGCTCGTTCTGCTCGAAAAGAAGAGACGCCAGACGAATAAGGGGGAAAAAGCGGAGTGTAGTACTCACTTCAGGTGTGACAAAGTAACTTGGTGTTTTTTCGATGGTGAGTTGTCCTTTGAAAGAGTAGGGCATTTTCCGTCGATACCATTCGAGACCTTTGCTGTAATTGTCGTCGCGGTCGAAGAAGTGCACTTCACCGGCGGCCTTTTGAATTTGCGGGTGGAGGAAGAGCATCTCGAGGAGCGCCCTCGTGCCGCACTTGCGGACGCCGATGATGATGGCCTGGGGAAGATAGCGATTGGTCCGGTGGAAATGTACTTTGCCGGGGAACAGAAGCGGCGCGTTCGCGTGAACCTGCGACATCAGCTCGACCTCGTGTCCCTCGACGCCCGACGCCGCGTGGAGCCTGTAAACCGCGTCATCGTACATCACGTGGAATGTCAGGAATAGTGAGATCAGGATTACGGAAAGAAAGGCCGCCGCCAGTTTTGGCCTGGTCACGCCCAAAAGCACCATGTAGTCCGCCGACGCGTCTCCCTCGACCGGCCGCATATCCACTTGGCGCATCCACCTACAACCACAAAACAATTCACTTTTCCTCAATTCTTCAGCTTTTCAAATCATCCTTTAGTTTACATTCGGACACTTGAAAATACCAAGTTCAAATTTAGCCAATCTTTATCGTCAGGAGTAATTCATATTTTGATCATATTTGATCATACGACGTGATCATATTATTAAAATTTAGAGACTTGACAAAAAAAAAAAAAAAAAAAATCAGTCCAGGCAGGTTTCAACATCTGAATGACTTTAAAAAAAAGCTCTTTCAAGTCAAAAGTGAAAAGATATTCATATATTTCGATGATACCCAAAGTTTTTACAATGAATTTAGCGGATTCTTTTAAATTTTTAAAGGTTTTTTTTTTTATTTAATTTCATTCAAATTATTAACGATAACAAAAATCATTAACGATATTTTTTTACCGTCGGTGTTTGCGCTTGTACAATCGTCTACGCAGAGACAATAACGGAATAAAATTATATTATGCACAAAGGGAGAAAAACCAGATCTCGTTTGCGGAACAGATTCCGCGTTTTATGTCAACTTTTGACGACAAAAATGAATTGTAACAACCAAACTACTTGGATAAAGGTATGTGGTAGCGAAAGAAAAGAAAAAAAAATTAATCGTGCTAACAAAATATATCATATATTACGTATGTAATTTAAACCTTAAAACTTTCTTTGACTCAAAACTTTAAAAATATCATAAATTAAGACATATATTTTTTCAGTGTAAATATCTCGTCAACAAATAATAAAGATTCACCTAATGGTGGCTATTTTTTTTATTTATTTATCAATTTTTTTAGGAATCCATTTGTTTTTCGTGAAAAAAGTCAAGAAAAACCACACCGTATAATTTCACTGTACAAAAATGTGAGTTTATATGCAATTTTTCTTGTTCGTACACGACAAAGTAATCCAATTACGGAATCGCACAATTAATGAAACGAAAATACCGGTTGCAACGAGAATGCGGGATAAAAACGGAGGTGGAAGTCGACGGGGAAGTGACCATGTTCGACATTTATCGGTTTCGCGTTACCGGTATATAATACCGGCCGCCAACCGCTGCTATTTCGGCTATTTGCTTAAGCACCGATGCACGACAAGAAGAAATCGCATGTGCTGCAGGCCGCGCCGAATAACAAGAACCATTATGACTTCATTCTATGCAAGACCTCGTTCTTCTTTTCCCGATAATTCGTTTTGGCGTCGAGCAGCGAAAACCGCTCGATCCTTCCGACGGGAAATTTTCACTCCTTTTATATTCCTAAGAGTAATTTTCTGTTTCGCGAGAGAAATGATCTTTTTCTATTGGACAGTTTCGAAGGAAATTTGGAGAAAGGAAAAGAATAAAAACAAGCTCATTTACAACGAATACTTAAAAATTTTGAAACGATCGAAGTACATAATTATCAAAATATATGACGATATTCTATTTAACGTTCAACATTTTATTTATTAGTGCTATTCGTTCTTCAACTGATTGGAAACATTCAAAGCCCTAAATTTTTTCACAGTTCATAATTCACCTTGGTTTTTTCAATTCTTCCTTCAAAGCGTTTATTAAAAGTTAATTTTTTAAATGGTTTTCTTCCAAAAGGAGTGACACAGTCGATTCAAATATCACCATTTTTACAAAAAAAATGTACTGTTGTTCTTTTCAAATTAATACGTTTGGTTCAAAGAATTCACGTTGATGAAAAAGTATTGTAAATAAAAAGATATTTCTTTTCCAACGAAAAGATTATAATGAATTTTTCCTCTTTGAGTAACAAGATTTTTTTGCTTATAAATAATGGCTTTTGTCGGATTAGTTTTTAGTAAACCACCTATAAACTACACGTAAAAATTTATCCGATCGGAAAATCGTGACTTCTGATAACAAAAGGCGCAGGAGGCCTCCTGAAAGAATAGCCCTTTTACACGAGGACGAACGATGGAGTGAAAAAAAGGAAAAAAAGAGGCACAGCGTGAATTTTTGCATCAAAAAACACGGCCAATCCGAGCGGCTTTGACGGGGCAACAGCCGTCAGCCTGGCGTAATTTTGCATTGTAAATTGGCCGGTAAAAGGTGACGCGGCCGAGGTGAATTATATATAGCGGCTTGGCGTGTCGGCCGTTTTGACACCTCACGCAACGTGACACAAACGTTTTAATTTTTTACATTAGACGGTTCAGGCGAGTGGCGCAATCCCGGCATTGTCGTCGACGTTAAATTAAATTAAATTAAATTAAATTATATTAAATTAAGTTAAATCGGCCAATCGTGGCGCGCAATCGTTATTGCCAGGTTTTTCTATTCGAAAACCTGCCGCGGACGAATTGATCATTTTACCGGATTTGTCAAACGATCATGCAAGACGATCGTTCTTGACAATGCCTCGTCGAATTTCCTCAGAATTTTGATTTCTCCCGATAAAAATTGAATCTCCCCTCTCTAGAAAAACGAATAATACAGTGTTAATATTTTAACATTATATTATTCGCTAAAATTATTAACATATTTTTAATTTATTATTGAGAATAATACTGATAATGGATATATTAATACAATATACTGTATTTATTTATGGTATATATTTTTTTTTAATTCCCTCATATTGTCAATGTATTGCCAGTATATTGTCGATATACTGACAATATGTTGCCAATATGTTGTTGTATTGATATTATATTATATGTGGCCAAAGTGACAGTATATGGATAATACACGGAGAAACAGTCTCTTGGCTCAGCAGCAACTGCTGCTGCAATTGAACGAGTGTCGTTTTAAAACTGCTCCAAATAAACAGTTCTGCCACCGTAACAAAACAGTCATGTAATGTTGAATTCTTTAATAAGGAATAAGTGTGTCACGTGTTCATAACACTCATGCAATTTGAAGATAATACTAGTACAAATCTAATGAAGTTATAATTTTGCAGAAGAACGAGATGAAAGTTCAGACATCTTATATTACTTTTTAGTAACATTCAATGGATTTTTTTTCTTTTAACATATTCAGCTTAACATATGATTTAGCGTTATATTAATATGACCATTTTTGTCCGTGTACATTATTAACGTAGTGTCAATACACTAATAATATATTATAATTAATTAATATATTATTAATAGATTGTTAATGTCTTGTTAATACACTCTCACTACATTTTTCATATATTAAAATTATATTTTTCGTTTTTTTACTTCAGATTCAAAAAATGATACTCTAAAAATTCCATATACAACTTTTATTAATGAATATTTATTTCTTCAAAAGCGCATCACAAAAAATGAGGTACTTTTTATGACAAATATAATGATAAAACATCTTCATTTCAACAAATGGTAAATTTAAAATTGTTTTTTACTTTTTTTAATGTTGACACTCGTCTCATAAGTTAAAAGATTTTTTTCAAGTAACTGAAATATCCGTACAAGAACGATAACTTTATTATTTACAAGTTTCATTGCATCATTACTCAGACGTTTCTTAGCAACTAGAGCGACTATTAAATAAAATGTTTGAAGTGCAAATTATGAATGATTAAACACAGTTATTGGAAGCTCAACAGTGGTAATGTTAAATCAATAAATCATTTGTATTAGATTACCTTGAGTCAACAAAATCTTTTGGTTTACACTAGAAAATATTGATTGAATCAATAAACTTGCGACCTAATAAAGCAAACTCTCAAATTATACTTTTCTTGAATTTTCCTATTTTTTGCATGTTCGCGCAATGAATATTAAACATTACATCGTATGTTTAATGTTTTTCAGTCTACGTGTTTTCTAACGTTGAATCAACGTCGGTAAAACCAACATGTTCCCTTAGAGTGAAATCGCAACAATAAAATTACTCACGATGATCGCTGGTCCTTGTCGTCTTTCACGCATCTGCAACAAAAATAATAAATAATTGTTAATATTGCATTTGGTTGGTGTCGTTGGTCGCAAGAAAAGAGGACTTGTATGGAAAACGAGTTGCTAATTGAACGGATGTTAGGACATCAATTGAGACATGTTTCGAACCTAACACCTGTATTTTCTTTTTTTTTTTTTTCATCATTCATTGTTTGTTTTCTTGTCATCTTCTTGTACTTTATAACTCTCATTTTATTCTTGTTTTCTTTCTATACGAAAGCTCTTTATATTTTATAACCCGGAATAAATATGAGCCGTGGGTATCGGATCTCAATGTGTATCGAACTGTGTATTTCTCGACGCGCGTTATCGAACTAATGACGAAATAATTTTCCGATATCCTCATTGGTATTCGGTGGCCATAAACATAATGTTATAACTCAGAAAACCCCCTTTAAGATCGGCTATGCTGCATTCAAATTGTTCTTGATGTTAAATGCCTATTTGTGACGGCGCTCGAATGTAATGTGATTCTGCATTATTTTTTTTTTTTTTTTTTTTTATGAAAACGCAATTTGTACGGATACTGTTTTTTATATCCTTTATTGGCGAATGTGAGATGAAAAATTTACTTGCCTGAAAGGGTATACGAAAATAAACATTGCTCTTTTATTGTAATAAAATTTGATAAAAATATCTCACTTTTTGTTGAACTTTTAATTATGTTTTATGATATTTTTTTTTCTATAAATGGAAAAGTTTTTTCTAAGCTAACAAAATTAAAACAAATACATACGTTTCCGCATCAAACAGGGTTTATCCTTATTTAATATAAGTAACAAGAAACTTGAAAACCAGAAAACCAGGACACAACACAAATCTAAATCCAAGCTCACTTCTGTTTGAAGTTAAAAAAAAATCTTATATCTTACGATTGAATAACATGATAAATTAAATTTACTGAATTTAATTAAATATTACATCGCGGATATAATAATTTATCATTAAAAAAAAAAAAAAAAAAAAAAGAAGGCAAACAATGGATCGCTTATTAAAGTAGATTGAAAAAAGAATCACTATCATACATGGCGTTACATAACGATCTATATTACTTAAGAAAGGAGCTAATCCTTCAGTTATTATGGATCCGAAAATTGCCTTTATCTTCAATATTAAGTCTGATATAACACAACGTCTGAAATAAGAATTTACAACTTGTCTAAGTCTCTAAGTTTTAATAATATTTTTATCAAACAACTGTAATTCCATTGTGTATAAACAATGAATAAAATAATGACGATGCATTGCATTCATATAAAATACGTGAATTATTAAAAAATTTTATGGTATAAGTTGCCCATTTGTTATATAATACAATATCGAAATATAAAATATCATTAAAATATTATGTCAAATTTCTTATGAAGGTAAATCAAAAACAGAGTTGCAACTGCTCATAAAATTATTCAAAGTATTTCATATTCCTTCAACATACGAAATTTCGTGTCATAAGATCGTTAAAAATGTACAGAGTTCCAAATATATAATTGCAATATGAATGAATACGTCGCGGCAATTATTGATGGTACAACTGATTAGAGAAATTGGCATGTATGACTGCGGAATACTAATCATATATTTCCAAACTTAATAACCTTGTTTCAATAAAAAGTAAAAAGTTGCAACTTATTAGTTCACTTTTAAAAACAAAGAAAAATAAAATAAAACTCGAATTGAACTGAAAGTGCAATATCAATGTAAATTAATCACGATTCATGGCGGGACTATAAAAACAACTTTTTTATAACTCCACGAGTAATGAAGTGGAAACACAAACGCCGTGATATTTTGTCACACAAAAGTCTCTCAAGGACTTATTTTTAATTCCACCGAAATAACAGTCAACTGTCGGTTCTACTTTAGACAAATTTGTTATTTTCTGACAACAAAAGTAAAAAATAGGTATGAAAAATCCGTCCAAAGAAACAAGTGATATGTTACATTAGAAAACAGCGTAAGAACGTTGTGTGGGGAGGTACACTTCAATGTTTCCAGTCATAAAACATTTTTCCCCAACTTGTGGATATGGAGAAAGTAACCATTTTCTACACTAATTTGGAAAATACCCACTTTTCAAACTAGTATAAAAAATGACTACTTTCACCACGGCAACGCGTTGGGAAAAATGTCGTTTTGCTCGCGGCTGGCGCTAAAATGTACTATATTCTTATAGTAATCAGAATTGTTTTTGTCCAAACTCTCATTGAATAATCCACTGACAATAAGGATACTTAAATTACAATAAATCAATCGTTTGAACAGCGTACATCAGTCGAAACAAATGAGACTTGGATACGATTGTCGATGCTCCAGGCGGTCCGCGTTATGAACGAAAGCACGTATTATGGCGAGACAGAGTCGTAAGCACGCGAGTGTGCCGTAAGTTGCCCTTTGCCCCTAGCCCGGGGTGCCAGTGCGCACCGATCGAAGGGTCGCGCGATAATTGACAGCGCTGCTGGCGCTGCCACCGGACAATCCTCACCTGGTATGGCCGACCCAAGGTCAGGTCGCTGGGCCGTGGACAGCGCAACTCGACTCCTTTCGTCTCCTGTCAACAACAAACAAACCTTATCAATCATTGCCCGTACGAGGAACAATTAATCAGAGTCACGACAGCGCTGACCCCGAGACGGGGACAAGCGTGCGGATGATTGCCAATAAGCGCTGGAGGAATTGCATTTTGGCCGGCAAGAAAAGCTTGCCGTCAAAGAAAAAGCTTCAATGAACCACGAAAATAAAGCAGCTCGATAACGATCAATTGTATTGTCGGGGAAACGGCCGAGAGAATCTTGCAAAAAAGTACGACGCGCCGTTTGACCGGAACGAATGAAAAGAAATTTATTGCTTCACATTTTCGATAGCGGGAAATCCCGGTAATCCCTAATTTGATACTTTTGAACATGCCGTCAACTTGCACGATAAATGAGTGTCTGATTTTCATCATTTGGGTACATTTCGTTATTTTTACATTTTTCATATCTACAGCTCAGTGAACATGATTACGATACTGTAAAGTATTCCCAAATTCGTGGCTATATCACTGGAATTTCGGTTGAATGAATGAAAGTTGCAATGTAAACTTTGTCATGGTATTTATTCAAGTAGCTGCAAATACGGTAATAATTCAAATAATGTTTCATCAAGTAGTACGAGTCAATTTGGATATATTGCGTGTAAAAAGTGTTGGATACGTTTAAATAATAATAAAATAAACAAATGACCTCGGTATAAAAGTTGTAATACTCTATTATTCTATTCAAATAAACTTAGAAGTAAGTTATATTCAACAACAGTATATTTCAAAGTAATAGAAGTGTACAATGCAACCAAGTTGAAATATATGCGATTATCAGGCAAATTTTTATACGATCTACTAATTTACAAACAATTTTATTTCACTGTCCTATGAAAACGTCTTTAATTTTTAATCACACATTAATAAACTGTATAGGGAATGCTATTTAATCTAAGTTTATAAACAAACGTTATTCTCACTTCAAAGATAGTGTAATAATTTTTCGTAAAACTACGGAAATCGTTTGTAAAACTTTTTTCACTGTGCCGTATTCATGAAATGAAGAAAACTTATTTTGTAAATCAACGCAATTACCAGTAACAAACACTGTATTATTTTTCTTTACCAGCTCATAAAAAACGAGCAATTGCCTAATTACAAGAAGGTATAAAAATGGTTTTAAAAAAATGAAATATCAAATTGGATCAATTTACTTGAATGTACCATTTGAATGGATAATTGGAGTACCCTTGGCACACACATTGCAAGACACACAGTCATATTTAATTTGTAACCATAGTATTATTACTACCATTTCTGAATATTAAAAATATCACACGTAGTATATTCATTCACCAACGAAATTCACAAGGACCGAACACGTGGCATCTAATGACAAATTAACAACTTTTAACAGCAACTGATCGATTGTCGAGTTTATCTAAACTACAAACTTGAGTTATCTCGAAGGCTTGATGGTGAAACGTAGAGTGTTGCCCGTGCAATCAGAGCCAAAACATGCTCGAGGGACGCTTGAGGGCAGGAGCTGAATTACCTAGGGGGACGCAGCCGCAGAGACCATAGTTTCCTCGCTGTTATCTTGACCAAAGGAAACGAAGTTTGGAACTACACTAGTACTCGATGGCTGAATTGCTAACGCCTGCTAATTGATCAAGAGCATCGGTACGTGGAAACATCATGAAGCGGCAGACATCCCATTGTGTGTCATCTGAAAAAGTATAAACGTCTCGTGAACTGGCGACCATGATTTGGAAATGGTTTGTACTTTTAAGTGAAGCTCGATGAAAGACTGACCTAAGTGAAGGAATTGCTGGGCCACCACAGGTCTTTCGATTGGACATCGCGACGTCGCGGCGAGTGCATCGCGGCGGACCAGTCGATACGGGTCGCCAGAAGGAACTGCACGGGGTGGATGGCAGTGGGTAGCACTGAGCTGTGGCGTACGCCTGAGCAGAAGAGCCACCGCCGTCGAGGCCCCCGCCGCCTGGTGGGGAGGCTCGAGCGAGCCCACACAACTGCACTCGTACGCGCCACCGCGAGTACTACCGACAATGACGCCACTCTGCGTCACACCAGCA
>JABFOV010002692.1:0-18952 GCA_022817685.1 Aradophagus sp. ZL-2020 | reverse complement strand
GAATCATATTGCAAGATAGGATGAAGTGATTCTCACTCCATCTTCTTTCGTTTGATGGCGCGTTTTTTATCGAAAACCTTGAATCAAAATATCATGGATAATCTCTTTCAACACTGGAGTGTTCGTTCGAGCATAAGAGAAGAGTTTCGCTCTCGTTTGAGAGCGTCGATTATAATCAGATGCATAAGTGCATACCGTTTGTGTGATATTTCCTAATTTTATGCAAAAGTTCAATATTCTTTCCCTCGTTTCATAAACATTCTGTTCTTTTGAAACACAGCAACTTAAACATTTTCCAGTGCTTCCTTCCAACCACTTTTGGGACTTGTACCTTTCACCGGGACCTTCCGCGGTTAGCTCTAAACACGAATACCTCATCACTAAACGTAAAATATTTATTACCCAAATGCTTAACGTGTATTCGCGAGTCGCTTTGTAACTTGAGCGGAAATGGAATCGCCAAGTCGAATCGAGCAACGGCGTAGGTTTCGTTCGTTGTCGATAGGATACTTTAGCGCTTAGTTCATAATGTACGTTCGTGCCAGATCGAGGGAGCTGCGGGGCGAAACGCCGAGTCGATCGGTTCGCAAAAAGCTCAAAACCGATAGATTTGTTGTTTGTTGATTGTCTCAAACCGCCGCGCAAAAATGTTTGCACCGCGGCCTTCCCCCAATTTCTATGTTCTCGTAGCGCATGCAACGATACCCGAATTCGAGCGGGACTTCAAGTTTAAGGACGACGCTGAGTTGGAAAAATGCGCGGATCGGGTAGAGGAACGAAAATCCGCCAACGAACGAAGAAAAAAAAAAAAAAAAAAAGGGCAAACCAATACGATGTCGCGTCGCGGTGACGTAACGTCGCCGTCGAAATCGCCTTGGCCTCGGCCATTCCACTTTTTCCTTCCCTTTCCCCCTCCCCCGAGTTTTCTCCTTTTTTCCACTCCTAATTATCATCACGCCGCGTTTACCGCTACGCGACGGCTGAACTCGCGGTATCTTATCGCGGCGTAAAAATAACGACGGAAAATACAACGGGAGGAAAAAAAAATTGCACGGACCGTTAGTCGGTGTATACATATTTTGTTTCCGCGTGATTGTTCACGTCGAGTGACAATAGGAATGTGCCATGGCGGAGTGAAAATAAAAAGAAAAAAAAAGAGAAAAAAAGAACGCGAGGGAAGAAAAAAAGACTAGGGAAAAAAAAGCGAGGCGATCCAAAAGACGCGGTTCCGTCTCTCTCGGTTTTCAGTGCGCGCGACAAGGACGACCGCGCTCATGCGACGTTGAAAAATACCAAGGAAAGCTCTTGTGCGTGACGACGGCGCGGCGGAAAAACGCTTCTGCCGGGAATGGAAGCGCTCGACTGGAAAAGGAATCGATACGCTGGAAACGCGCGGCAAAAAAGTTTCGGACTCGCTCGTTCCTTGGCTCCGCGTGCCAATATCGCTCGGCCGAAAAAGTCGCGCGAAACGTCGCGACCGATATTGTACTTCTCGATAGTCAGTTAGCGTCGCTCGGGAGTAATTTAGTGTAGATACGAAAAGAGCTGTTTTTCGCACGTGACTTGTTACGAGAATGTGTGTGTGTGTATGTGTGTGTGTGTATGTACGTATAATATAAAATATATATATATGTACTGCGGCGTGCACTGATAATATATGTACATATGTACACATGTGTGGATTTCGACTGTAGTGACATATAATTGTAAACAGACATGGTTGTAAAAGTTTTCGTGCCTAATAACACAAAAGCATGTATATAATTATGGTATTAATAAATTGAAATAAATTGACAATGATTACTTGACGGGAAGCCTTTGAGTTGACTGAACGGGGGGGAAGGGGGGCGCAGTTCGCAGACCACCCATTCCTTGGCACTTGAAACTTGCACTTGAGTTTCGCGCTGAAAATCCGCGCGCATAACTTTTCTATAGATCATGACTCGCTACCATTCAAGGTTACTATAGTGATCACACAAGATATTCACTTTCCCTTTGTTATGTAAAGTGAATGGGACGTGTGAGAGAAGTTCTTCAATCTCCGATCGGCCGCGAGTTCCTCGCTGCGAAATTAACCGCAGTTGCGGATCAATAATCAATTTAGCTTCTCGCGATTATTTTACAGTCGTTACTGCAAATTACCTTCGATTCCCCCCGTACTCCCTCCTCCCTCCGTCGCGTCTTTTTCTATCGATAAAAATCATTGTCCGCGATTTCCCAACTCTCGATATTTCTTCCTGCTCGCACGACGTTAATTTATTTCGTTTATAACGCTTTTACGATTATTAATTTTTTTCTTCGTCTTTTTATTTTCGCAAGTTGACGTGGAATGTCGGATTAATTATAAGCGGAGGGAACATATGTCAAACGAGTCTAATGATTCGGCGCTCCGTCATCCAAAGAAAGGTTGCATTTTTTTTCTTCTTTTATCCGTGAATAAGCAACTGAATAAATAATGAATACTATTTACGATAATTATCCCCCTACGGTTTTGTGATCTAATCGCTGGGACGCGAAACCATCGGACTCCGCGAGGCTTGAGTTACAGTTATATTAGCGAACTTGGCGTTCGAACGGTTACGTTACATGAAAATAAGGTCGCCCGTACCATTTTACATTCCCGTTTATATTGCCTTGTAATACTGATGATTAATTTTGTAGATTAACTGTACAACACTTTCCGAACAATTTTTACCGCCGATGATTTGAATTTTCGCTTCCGATTGGGTGGATTTTGATTTTAACACCGCTTGAAATTTGAGTATTGAATAATACCGTTTTTAAATTTCAACCTCGATCGTAGTAATCCGAACGGACACTCGTTAGAGTAGCCTGTCTTAGATTTCGCAGTCGGAGATTATGATGCAACGAATGACAACCATTCAATAGCGCGTTCCTTTTCGAGTGAAACAGACTATGTAATACGCATAGCCGCGATTCTTTGCGGTCGTTGCGAGTGTGTAATGTGCAGGAAACGAAATGAAAATAGCCGGCGACGATAAGAACTTTTTTTTAAATGCGAACTACTTACTTTGTCCTAATAAACGCCGCTTTCGGAATACTTAGAAAATGCAATTTCTCGTTTCGAATCAAGTTTTGAATTTGTTTCTTTTGATTTCAGATTCATGAAAGATGCGTAATGATATATATAATCATTCAATTAGTAGAACAAATTGCAACTATTATCGCTTTTGTTTAGAAACTGTAAGAGAATTTTTTATTGAAACATATCGGGCAAAAATTGTCCAAGTGAAGGCTTTGAAATTGGCCTTTTTATTCGTTTATATAACAAAAGTATTATAACAGGATTTGGTAGAAAAAGCAAGTAAGAATTGTTTGAGATAAATTCGTTTTGACGTAGAATCGCGACGCGGTGAACTCGTAAAAATGCGCGGAATGTCAATTTAGCAAGTTAAAGAGCCAGCAAATGGTGCGGCCAGTAGCGAAAAACAAAAATTGATTACCTTCGCAAACGAACCACGATTAAAGAATCGTAAAATGTTGGAATTCCTTTGCCAAAAATAGAATTTTCCTTTATTTTGCCTTGTCCCAATCAAACCTTTTAAAAAACATTATCTGATTCTTTTATTTACGAAAACACTTTCCAGTACTTACTTTTTAAACACTTGTCCCAATGCAAAACTTCACAATCGACATGTGAAAATGTTGAGGTTGATTTGTACTGATAATGATATAATATTACATTTTTTGAGCTTTTAATTAGTCCTGGGTCAATGTCTTCTTCAAATGAACTTTCCAAAACAAATGACAAAGAACGACTGCAATGTTTACATGAAATGAAAACGATAAAAGGAAAAAAGTAAAAAGTTTATTTATATATAAATTATAATGCTCGAAATTTGTACTTTTATATCATCAGTTATTGAAACTGTTATCAAGCATTAAATGAATATTTCTTATTAATTCATAAAAACTGATTTGTTAGTCCCACGTCTCTGAAATTTTAGAACAATATCTTGAAAATATTTCAAGGAATATGAAAGGTTTAATTGAAGGTTGCATTTAAGAATATCGGAACTTTGATCAAGAATGTATTCAATTTCACTTGGACGTGAAATGGTACCGACCCACCTTCCTATGTAAATGACCCAATAGTTACATTCCATGAACTCACGCTTGAATGGGACAATTCATTCATTCTATAAAGATTACATAAGAGAAAAATTTGTTCATTTTCTCACGTTTTACGTGGCATTTCTCAACACACATCTCCAGATTATTAAAAAAAAAAAAAAAAAAAAAAAAAACTCGTAAGATCATATTCCATTGAGCAATTTCATCGCGGAAAAAAAGTTTGGACAGTCAATTTACGTTCTACTATTATAAAACCATCATTTCAAACACATCCTTTTTCTACCTGTTATTCGTTGATGGATATACAATTTTCAATATTAAATAAAAAGTAATCGAATATTAAAAGACAACGTTTCCTGATAACAAAAAATAATAAAACATTCGTGTTCTTTTCCAAAATTATTATTTAAGAATCAATAAAATAAACATACTTTCTGCACAAAAAAAAGGATGTTTAAAAATCTGTGAATAATTCTAATATGGTATAATATTAAATGAAGCACAAATAAAGAAAAACTCATGAAAACATTTGCTTTGAAAATTTCGAATCACGGGCCCGCAAATCAAATCATACAAATTTAATTAGCAGGCACTCGGAGCGCGATCCATATGTCATATCATCGTAACCTAGATATCGTGATTTAATATTAAAAACGCGACGTAACCGCTCGGGCCGAGTGAAAGAATGACGCCTGACCACTTCGTTAAAATATGCCGTTAGAGATTCACTGGATGTGTATCGATAAACGTATGCAAAGTGAATCTCTGGGGAAGCGCCGCGTCAAACACCTGCGCCTTTCAAACCACGCTCGCAAGCCAGCGGCGAACAGGACGATACGATAACAGTAAAGTCATAATTGTCCAATGTCCCCCGTTCCGTTATAAGGACACGTCGCTTTAATTAACGCCTCGCTCCTATTTTCGCGCCATTTGTCTTTCGATTAAAGCCGAGCAAACGCCACGTTTCGTTGAAACAAAACGGAAAGGGAAAGAAAACAATGAAATTGAACCGAGTGCAACGAAATAATGCAAC
The DNA here is from genome assembly GCA_022817685.1 of Aradophagus sp. ZL-2020. Taxonomy (NCBI): domain Eukaryota; kingdom Metazoa; phylum Arthropoda; class Insecta; order Hymenoptera; family Scelionidae; genus Aradophagus; species Aradophagus sp. ZL-2020. Next base: position 13,824 of record JABFOV010002692.1, on the reverse strand, counting down.
GGTGGAGCAGCTTCCTTCATTAGTGCATCTGTCATTAGACGAGTCTCGGTCGATTTTTATTAATTTCTTTGATTGTCGGTCTTTTTGGATCTTGTGTCTCGATTCAGTGAACTTTGGGGAAATATTGTTAATGATATGTTTAAAGTGCATCATTTCTACCTTACCGACGTGGTTAACGTGTCGTTACATTCTTTTCAAGTAATTTTGCAACATTTTTCGTTTTTAATGATAACGTTTAAAATTTATTTCGAAACGTGACGAAAGTATGGTGAGCAATGAAAAATCTTTACTTCAATTATATAAATTTTTTTCAAATCATTGAAAATATTTGACTAAAACTATAGTCAATTATAAATAAATCTTGATATTTTATGTAAACTTTAAGCAAATTAAGTAATTTTTAAATAAATAACAATTAAATCCCATCAGTATATATATATTAAAAAAACGCAAATTCATTGTAATTCATGCTGTTGAAAGTTTTAAATTCAAATTCAATTTCAATTATTTTTCAATTAGATAAGATTCCACTAAACATATTTATTACTTGGGATTTGTTTTGAACGTTAAAAAGTTTTTCGCCGGCGCGAAATAAAATTCGCATGAATAACCGTAAATCAATTGATTTGCGAACTACCCAAAGGGGAACGCGCTTGAAACGTGATTTCGAACTGTAAACGGTTAATCGCGTGTCATTACGGGATCATTTGACAGCAACATATGGAATCCAGCGAGTCGTTCGGGATAATTGCAGGTGGCCGTCGGTAATTTGTCGCGCAATTTATGCGTGATTCCTGGCGCGCAAAATAAGACGCGCTGCACGGTCCGCTAATACGTGACGCGTTTAATGCGATCTTCCGTGTACTCGGCGTCATTCGTTGGATCGGTGCTGGACGAAGCGGTTAGTCATCAGGCTGGCAATTATTTCGCTCGCTGATCGCCCTTTACCGACTGAGCACGATCGCGCTCGAGAGCTTCTCGCGACTCTCGCCGCTGGATCGCTTGGATAAAGCAGAATACGCATAAGATGCAGGAAAAACCATTGACGCGCATTTTACATTTTCATTGTTTGCACATTGCCAACATTTTTGCGCATTTTTTAAAATTTTCTTACGGTTCGTAAACTTTGAAAACCGAAATTTACGCAAAGAAGAAAATTATGTTTGCTGAGAATAATGGTTTTTATAATTTCAGTTGTTAACAATTTATAATATATTCAGATAAAAATGAAGAATATAAATAAAAGTTCCTAAGCAATTAAAACAACACTGTGGACATCCTCAAATTTTTTACCAAAGAAGGTGAACATTGCCACGTTAATTTCTTTAAATAATTCAGTTAATTAAGAAGATTCTTTCTTCATCCAACATTGAAACGTATCAATTAATCATTAGCAATCATTTGAATATGTACTTTTAATACTAACGTGATTGTCAATTATTAATTATCCCAATACTGATTCAAGTTAAAACGCTCAACGTTGAATGAACATCTACTTTGATGTTTTAATGAAACTATACAAAATTGTAGCGATGATTACATTTAATTTTGTAGTTTAATGTTCAATTTAAATTATACATGAAAAGTAGTATTACTAGAATTTATTATTTTTTTTTTTGTTAGCTCTACTACTTCATTACTCAGCATAATAATGATTAACACTCACGAATACCATAAGCACGATGACCACGAACGATTAACGTTTTTCTCTTTGTTAATAATCAATAATAAATCGTTTCAATGAACTTTTAATTTCAAAATCACCAAGCATTTTACGCAGTTGATGGCTGCTTTTTAGTCGCTTAATTGATATTGCAGATCAAGTTGAAAACAACTGAAATAAGTGTATAGAAACGCCGGAAATGATTGTTTAACATTCTTCTGCGAAAACTGTCTGTTTCCGTGAGCGCGTATCTGTCGCAAAGTGATTATGCAAGCAGACGGGAAATTTGTCGTCGAAACTGGGAAGCGCGATGCGAGGCGCAGCAGAGTCGATAACCAACAGGTGCAAAAACTGCCGCTACGGGAAAATTACCGCCGAGCTGTGTCATCTAGTCGGCAACTTCCGCCTCGGCGAAGCGGTCGCAGTCGTCGGGTAACGCGTAGCAACTGTTGTCTGCAATTCCCGGAGATAAGAGCGTAATGGCGCGGCGCGCGAAAAAAAAAAAAATACTAAGCCTGGAAGAAAAAAAGGGTTGAAGTGCGGCCAGTCGCATACGTCAATCCGAGGTGGTCTGCCGGATTACCGGTTTAAGGCCCGAGTTTTGCGTCGCTCGCTGCAACGATTTCGCCGGTCGGAGGATGTCGGCGGAAGGTCGAATCGTAACGACACTAATCGTTTGACTTTGATCGGGTATTAACTATTGAAATTGCGTTTGAAATAACGCTTACCAATAATTGGGTCGATACAAATTTGTTGTGGGAAATTACAATTGAAAATCTAAATTGGTACTTTCTTCGATCCAACCATTGTTATAATTATTCGAGTAAAACCTGATTCAAACTCGTTTGTATTAATTTTATATTGAAGAGATAAATTGAAAACATTCTTTTTGATGGAATTTAAATTTTAAATTTTAAATTCTAAATTTTATTTAGATTTAAATTTATATTTTAAATTTTAAATTCTAGATCGCAAATACGTATCGATGGCTGAGAAAAAGAATTTTTTATTCATTTTTTATTATATTTTTTTTATTTATATTTTTTATTTATTTTTTATAGGGTGAATGCGAAATTCAGTGCACTCATATATTGCAGTTCGCGGGTTGAATAGGCGTGCGAAACTTGGGTTTAATTATGCAAAATCATTACGCTATGTTACTCGTGATGGATTTCATCATTTGAAGCGCAGTTGGAAAGAATTGGTGTAATCGCTCAAGGGTTCCGTTAATTATACTTGACTCGACAAATTATCGCCTGCAAATCGCTCCACGTCATAGTCTTAATGTTGTACAATGAAAAATTGGATTGCGTTCATAATGTCTTTGCATTTCATTTACTTTGTCTTACCATTCAGTCTGATATGATTGAATTTCATTACAATTTAATTCAAGTTCATTCAATTAAGTTATTTAATAATCAACTTTGCCGAACATTAGTTTCCAAACGAAGTCCTTCAAATGTGTTGATAAACATAATAAAGACATTTAAATTGATTTCGTAATTATAAAGGTATGTGATAAATTATAAATAACTAAGTCATTCATTAACGAACAAATGATAGGATATTCCAATACAAAGCCGTAATCCAATTTTAAGAAACTCAAATTTTAGAAACCGCAATTTTCAGTTTCACTCAATATTTTATAGAAAATGTATGAATTCAATTATTTGTACATTGTGTGATTGAAAGGAGTGCAACCAGGTTGAAAAAAAAATTCGATAAACACACAGAAGCACTAGTAAAAGTGTCTTTTTTAGTACGAAAAGAATTCTTACCTGTCAGCGCTCTGTAACAAATAGACCGAGGTTTGTGATTTTCCAGCTTTCTATACGTAATTGACCAACCACTTTGCACAGCAGGGGACGAGTTCCTCCGATGATTTTTTCATTGATGATCTGAAAACAAACGTGCATTATATACATTATGTACAATTCGTAGTGTATACATTTACTTTCAATAACTTTTAGTATTTTTTTACTCCAATGATTTACTCTTTTATTGCTTCGTTGTTTTAAATAAATTGATTAATTTTTTTTGCTGTATAAATAATGATAATAAAAAATATTGTCGCCGAAATAATCCAATACCCAAGTCATTGAATGAGACAGGCGTACTGGCTTTGGATTTCGGTCATTTATTTTAGTCCTTTTCGACCCTCACAAGCTATAAATGCAACACATGCAAGGAACACGAGGACTGAGATTTCGAAGAGAGAATTTCTTATTGAAAAAAATGAGTGAACCATTCGAGAGACTTGAACGCGAGAACTTAAAGGTAGTAAGCCGAAGCTCTAACCATTACTCCAAAGCGAAGAATAAGAGGAGACGTAGTTGTATTGAGGGAAGCCACGCTGATGCGTCGAATGCGACAACTTTGTTGGGAATGAAGAAAGAAATTTATTCGCTTACTTTGAATATACCTCTTTCCTGTAAGTGTTAGGAAAATAAAAAATTGTAAACAGTGAATTCCTTCCGTTCTTATGTTATGTTTGTACTTTTAGTATTTTTCATTTAAATGAAAACGAAATATATTTGCTTTCTCAATTTGCAATATAATATTTCTGTTTAAAGTGTTTTAATTCTGTTTGCATAATTTAATTCTATTTAAAATATTAATGTATACAATTTTCATTGAAATTATTTGATTTATTTAATAGCAAATACTTCGATTAAAAATAAATTAAAAGTTTCTGATTTAGTGATAAATGAAATAATGTCAAGTAAAATTAAAATAAAAAAAGTAATGTATTTTAATAAATAAACTTTCATATGAAAATTTAATAGTTCTTGTTCTTAAAAATCATTTTATTTCAGACAAATATTTATTTTCATAAACATTAATGCAAATTTATGAAAAAAGGTTAAGAAACGTAAAAGGAACTTACTTAAAGACTGCAATGGTATACCGAACAATTACACATCTTGAAAATGTATTGAAAGGAGTAAGAAAAAGGGAACAAATTGCGAGAAAATTGTAACATGTCGAATGAATAAACCGGTAAACATACAATATAATAAAAACTTGTAAAACTAGAAAATCGCTCGCATTACTACGTCTGTGACATAACGATATGAGCTAGCAACTTCATTTTTTGTACAAATATTTATTTATAATTCTTTATTCAATATGTAAAAATGTAATTAGTTACGTCATTAGTAATAGGGCAAAGTGTATTAGATTTTTACATTAATTATGCTAAATATGCAATAAAATAAAATTAAAATTATAAATTTAACGAAATAAAATTTGATAAAACAAGTTTAATAATACTTGATACAAAATAAAATTAAATAATGGAAAAGATTCTCCCATTGATACAAAATTGTTTAACGTCAAATAATTGTATAAAAACGTTTAAAATTAATAATCAATGATAATTAATGACCAAAGATACTTACAGTAAAAAAGTTCATTCTAACTAAATTTTGGTACTATTTGAGTACTCCAATGGAGTTACAATCAACACTTTTACAGTTAAAAGTTCCCTCTAACACTCCTTTTTTTAAAGTATATAAAACGCTAATGACAAAGCTTAAAAAATTTCTTCTTTCTTTAAAAAAAGCATAGCCTCCATGATTTAAGAAGTTTGCAAAAGTTAAAATTTGACGACAGCTACCATAATTAATAACATTTATAATTCGTAAATATTAAATCAATCCTCCCTCTCCCTTCCCACTTATAAACGAATATTCTCACAGTGTCACCTTTATAATGATAAGCAACAAATGTTGAATTACCCCAGACGAACTAAAATAAGTAAGTAAATTAACATTTTATAACCGAACAATTCACAAAATAAAGTAGTCCTTATTCTTTAACAATTTTAAAACTCCACTTTTCGCCAATTCGAATTCGTGCCAGCGTTTCATTTTCGCAGCCCCGAGTTTGGAAAAGTGAAAGGTTCGATAAAATCGCAAAGACAAGAACAAAAAGAAAAGGACGAATGACGAGAAGTACCGTGACAAAAATTAGGTTTCGGGGGGGTCTAATGGTCGATCTTGTTGTTTGGAATGGCGCGCTGGATGGTTCGAGCGAAGAATAACAGTACTCTCACGTCGAGCCGTACGCATCGCGGTGTGCCACGAAAAGCGCCCTGTCCCGTTACCGGCTTCGCCGAGCAGACGCAGAAACGCGGAGTCGCGGCTCAGTCATGTGCCGAGCCTGCGCCGGCCGCGTTGCCGCCGCAGCGCCCGAGACCAAGCGCCGGAAGTAGGCACCTACTCAAGTCCTTAATACCGGGCAAATCGAGTACCACGACCTCGTCGTTACATTTTTTTTTTCATCCTTTTTTCGTTTTCCACTTGCGTCGGCTCCTACGTTTAATTTTTTGTTCCGTTGCTTTTTGTTCGACGACACACTTTGATTTTGCCACGCGATGTGTCACAAGGGGGTGCACGTGCGCGACTCACCGAGCCGGCTGACAAGATGTCCAGTGCCTTGATTAGCCGATTTTCGCTGATACTTGCACGCGATTTCGCGTTTTCGATGCCACTGCCAGGAAAAATGATCTGACAGTCGAGGTAAACATTTTTTGTGCATAATTTTTGTACGCTGACAAGAGGTATATTTTTTATGTTTGAGATAAGAAAATTGGGTCAGTTTATTACGATTTTGATGATTAAGACATGAAAAATGTTTTAAAATGAGACACTCTTTTTTGTAGTATGTAATTGTGTCATTTTCAGTGATCAGCGCTTGGTTTGTGTTAATATTACATTAACATGCACAATATACAAAAAGATTTAAGTGAAATAAAATAATAAACATAAAAAAAAAAAATGACATTAGTATGAGAAAATGTAATTTGTAGAAATTGTTTTTTATTATAATTAATAAGAAATTAATATACTATTAACAGTTATTGGTATCTCTCATCATTCTTCCTACATCTTTTTATTTGCATTTTTAACTTCTTTGCAACCTCATAAAAAAAAAAAAAAAAAAAAGATTCTTCAAACATAAAACTTGAGTAAATCCCTTTGAAATTCCTCTTCCGCATGAAAATGAAATTCACATTAACAGTTATGAATTGATTATATTTTCAAAAAAAAGTCGTCTCTCAATTTTATTCCACCTAAAATTCAAATCCCTCTCACTCGAACAAACATAGAACTCGGAGATTTTGTTTTTGATAACCAACATCCGTTACGTATGAATATTAAAACTTACTGTTCTAAATCACTATATTTACCTTTCGAATATCCAATAATTCATAGTATCATTACTTTGGAATTCATCAATTCGTTAAAGCAATGAAAATTTAAAAAGAAAAAAAAGAAAACGGAAATTTTTATTAAAATAAATTATTAAGAACCATGAGAGTCCTACTCAAAATTAAACTGAGAAAATTATGTTTCCGTGAAACACAATTACTGATTGAATACCGAGTGCATATCACAAGTTTTAATGTAATTTTCTAACAGTGTTTCGATTTTTTTTCCAATAAATTAAAAATAAATACGTATCAGAATCAGTAGTAAAGATTAATATGAATATTTCTTTTGGAACCAATATATCAATTATTATCAGTACAAATCATTAGAATATGAAATATAGATTTTATAATTAATATGCACTATTAATTATAACATACATGAGACAATTTTTGCCAGTAACTCTCTTAATGAACGAATCGTTTGCAAATTTTTTACTAAATGAATAACAATGTCTAATTCGACTACACATTTCTCTTACTTAGCTTCTACTTTTACCGTCCAATCATTTTTATTGCTAAGATGTTTGCATTTATTTCTCGGACTTTCGCTTTCCGTGTTTATAAACAATAAACATAGCGTAATATTAGTGCATACGAGGAATGCAATTATGCATGCTAATTCAACTTATATAAGCCTAATTATTTTACTAATTATATCAAATTTAGACTTGGCTTAGCACGAAGTCCGCGCAAAAAGTTGATCCGATGTTTTTCAAACGGCTTTATCGAAGTTTGCCAAGTGCTTGACTACTCAATTTTCAAGTACAAACACGATCCCGTTTCTCGGGACGTAATTAATCGTCGGAAAAATTGATCTTGATTATTGATCAGCTGATTAGATTCATTCAATAGATTACAGTAATTATCCCGTCCTTTAAACATTCGAATGCAAATTGCACATGCAGATGGAAAATAGTAAAAGTAACATAACAGATTTTAACAACAAAAAATGGCCAGCTCGTCGGTCAAAAGTATTATCATACGTTTTATATAATTTCAGTGATATTTAAATAATTATATACCTTCACGTGAAGAATATGAAACGATCTTAATGCAGACGGAGAAATTCGTACGAAAATCGAATGTCGATCGAAATTCCTGCATTTTTAAAAAGGTACTTTCGACTTAAAACTTATTCGTTTCATCTCAACAGGATTTCTTTCCCTTGAAACTTGTCAAGAACTTAAATTAAGAAAAATAATAAGTGAAAAAACAAATATATTGAGACATTAGAAATACAATTTTATTACTAATAAAAAACTTAAGTAAATTTGACCAAGTCAATTATAATCTTCAATATTGTTGGATAAATAATTCGATGAATTGTACCCAGATTATTTATTTAATCAAATTGAAAATTAATCATTTCAACCATTCTTTTATCTTCAGTTCTTCAGACTCTTTAACTTACAAAAATGGTTTTTATTACTGAACGATTATATACAATATTTCAAACATCGACAATTTGGATAGAATTGAAATACAAGATATAAGATACTTGTGTTTACAGTGTTAATCGTTCTCCATGTTTGAACTCTTTTGAATGTTACTTTCATCTATCATTCCATAATCATAGCTAACCGAACTTGAACCCTTCCTAGGACGCACAGTTTTCTACTCGATTTTCCAAGCGAACCAAAGATAAACAATTTCACCCACTAACATACAAAGAAAGAGCGAGCTCAGTCGATCAATTACTATAAACGCATTGTGATTTGTACAGTATTGCGTGCGAAGTGAAATTCTTTTTTTACAATTCCGAGAGAAACGAAGATTTGCAACCAGAGTGGAAACGAGTCGGGTTCGCGATCGGACGAAAGGCCGACGTTGAACCGGCGATCGGGGCGCGGAGGGATGGATTATTCGCGACGCGATCGCGCCGGAAAATGAGCGTCATTAAAGTAATTATGCCCGCATTATCGTGCGAACGCGAGATAATTCGACGTTTAATTGATACGTTGTCTCGCGCCGACGAAGCTCGATTCGAACAACGATTGAAGGCTAAAAAGCCAATTCCCATTGCTCATTAGCATACGTTTTCTATCTACGCGTAAAGAAAGCGAGAAAAAATGGTTTTACTCAATATTTCATTCCAAATCCACTTGTCCGTGGGATTTTATTCCAACGGAATAAAATTTACATACGCAATGATATCTATTTTCGTCAATTCATGTCACCAGTGTTACAAAACTTTGCATACGTGTTTTTACGTACCTCAACGGGAAAACGGCAGGTGGGTTTGAACGCGTCAGTCGAGTTCGTTGACTTTCCATTTTACTTGGATTTCAAGTTCCGTCTTAGACGTAGCCTGGAAATAATGTTTTTTTTTTTTCTTTAATAATGTTTCAGTTGAATAACATTCTGTACTTCTAATAGTAATGTGTAATAACGTATAAAAATGAATTATGTTTCATTATTACAACGTTCATGTCTTACCTCGAAACTTCTTACTTCATTAAAGAAAAGTTATAAGTTTCATATGTAATATTATTATTTTGCATGGAACATATAATTAGTATACTTAATTAAATGTAATCTTGAGAGAAAACAGACCACGTTTTCTGTCAGTATTAATGAGCGTATAAGGTTATATGAGTCGATATAGTGATCGTGCCCAACTTACCGACATTCATTGTTTGTCGTTTGCTTTGATTAATAACAATTTTTTATTTAACAAGCTTGCATTTTTTCATTTGATAATGGGTTGTGTTTGTAACCTTACATTTTAGTAAATGTAACAATGTAGTCGTAAACTTTACTATTGCTTAAGATTTCTCAAATTATAAGTTTTATCTGTATAATATTATTATAACATTGTAATAAAAATTTTACACTAATAAATAATACCTTTTGTTATTCAAAATGATTGAGAATTAATAAAAAAAATTAAAATAACTTTCTATCTAGCAATTGGATTTTAAGTAAGGAACATGATTGTATAATAAAATAATTGGTAAATAAATAAATGTTTTAGTATTAAGGAATTCACTTGAAAAGAAAAAAGTGTATACAATTGCAAGTACAACTTCCAGTGAACATTCCAAAGTTTCTATTTTTTATTGCTATAATAAATTAATTAAAATAACAAACAAAACCGTAACTTTTATAAGCCCTTACAATATAACATTTCATATCGGTCGTTATCTGTGCCAATAAAACTGAATTTACGTAAAAGTATGTCCGTAAAAGACTGGAGAAGAGAAATGAAGAAACGAAAAAGGAAGAACAACTAGAGAAAAAAAGAAAGGAAAACGGTTGTAATACAATGTTTAATATTATATGGTTTAAACCTTTTGAGTATATTTATATACTTACTACTCCCGAAGAAAAATCATATCCCTTTCTAAGTTTTTATTAATTTCATTCTCTTGGGAGTTTGCACTGTCGAAATGACTAGACAAAATTACTTTATCTTAAAGTTCAATTTTTCATATTTTAAATACAAATTCCTTTTTATTGAAAAGTAACCACATCCATTTGCTATCTCAACTAAATAATTCAGTTGTAATATGTTCTTGAAACGTTTATTAGTTAACGAAAGAAATCTGATGTATTTTTCGTTATACAAATAAAAGTACTTTTTTTATTGTATTATTTTACAAGAAGAAGATAGAATCTTTCAATGTCTGAGAGTATAATTTTTATTATTAAATTGAATATAATTAATATTCGTTTATTAATAAACGTTGGAAACTTCAACTCCAAATTGTAACCCCATCCAAACTTGCATTTATGATACCTGTCTAATATTGTTCATAGCGTGAGAAAATTCGTGAAAATTGGAAAAAAAAAATTAAATATCTTGTTTAAAGCAATCAAAAAATTGTTATTTATCAACGAGAGGATAAGGCACGAAAGGGAGGAAGAAAAAGCTTGGCAGTGAAAAGTCGAAGCAGGTCAGCACAGAAAAGTACGGATCGCCGATGGCCGATAGCGGAGTGAAAAGCTCGCGGAGTTGCAAGCGACGGCGAGGGCCGAACGGGAGAAAAGCGTAACGCTTTTTATGCATCGGATGAGCGTTCATCGGGCGTGATCGCTCGGCGGCCCGGGAGAACGTCCTCGCGTTTCGGATTGACTCGCTTTTCGCGCGGCCGGCGTCTCGCTCTCGAACGGTAAACGCGGACGGTTTGCGTCACGTGCGGAGTCGAGCCGCGATGAGTGCGTCGGTATAATTACAGAGCGCGTACGCACGCGATTCGTGGGGGCCCCGGGTCGTCGACCAGCGCGATTCCGCGCTTATTGACATTTTTGCGCCACTTTTACGGCAAACGAGTTTTGCACCTGGACACCGCGCTCGGCCCGGTGAGAGGCATTGTGCATAACTAACCGGGCCTTGATACAATTTTTTTTTTTCTTTAGATTTTTGGCGAAATTTAAAATAATTACCAGCACGAGAAATAATACAATTTACCGCGAACAATCAAGATGAGCTTCAAGATTATAACTATTCTTTTATCAATGAATCGAGATTGAAAATGTTTTTAATAAATGCATGCAAAGAAGTGTGAGTGAATAACATCAGTTTGTAACAAAATAGAATTATTACTGAATTTAGCATCCCAGACGCATATACTTTCATTTTGTGTAATAAAAAGTATAAATCATATCAAGAAAAATTAGATAAGATAAATTTTCTTGAAATAATTAAGTAGGAACAATAATTTACAGCATTTATTATATTAATAAAAATTTTAACATTGATACTGAGTTAACGCATACTTTTTTTACATTATTTTGTCACTACAAGCGGTTCAAATAGAAAATTACTGAACTTCATCGATTTATAAAAATTATTAATCAAACCATACTTTTTTAAAATCATTAATTTTAGAAATGTATTTGTGATATTCAGCTCAAAAATATTGTAATCGTTTGCAATAAAATACTTTGTCATCAGTATGAAATATTTTTATCCAATTTTGAACAAAAATGTTATTATTAATCTATCTCTTAGTTCTTTGTTTTTTACTTTTTACTGCACATGTCATAATATAAATGAAACGTACGTTATTCGTATCTTCAATAACCAATTTATAAATTATAAAATGCATTTGTATTGCATCAATTTTTTTTAATTACCCTTGCATATGTGACACTTATTCGTTGTGAAGAAAGTTACTCGCGTTTGCTTTTGAGAACAACATTCTGACTTAGAAAGTACAATTAAATGGTACGCAATACGAATCGCACATTGTTAGCGATTTCAAATTAACCGGACTTTTAAACATTTATGCTGCCGTTCAAACAAAAAAAATAATAGTATTAATATCAGAGTTTTCAAAATTGCGTGAGCTTTATGAAAATCCGTCTTAAACATCTTGATTTTGTTATACATTAATTTACATCATACAAAAATAAATTGCCAGCATCCTTTAATCAAAATTATTTCATTGAATTAGGTTTTCATTTTACTGAAATTTTCTTAACAAAAACTGTATTTACTTATTAAATTTACACTTTCAAAATTTACTCTACTAAACTGGCATATTGCAAAGTGTTACTTCAATGTACGAAATATTTTATAACAAAGATAATGACTTAGCATTGATTTAATGTTGCTTCGTCCGTTGGTAAATGTATTTGCTTCGCGTATAAATTTAACGGATTATAACGACGAATGAGAGAAAAGCGTAGAACCGAGAATAATCGGAAATTCTGAGTGCAGTTTTCTTAACTCATTCACTCGTTCACTGCGAAAGAAACGGATTTCGCGAGTTGAGCGGTTATCGAAGACAAGAAAACAAGCTTGAAATAAAAATTTCTTCCATAAGAGCATTTATATACGTTCTTTTCTTTGAAAAAATGAATCATGTTACAAATGTAAAATTTCTAAACAACACAAACTCAATGAAAAATTATCTGCAAATATTACTGAAAAGTATGTTGAATTTGAAAATGTGAAGTCACGCCATAAATTTGTACGCTATTGATATTTGAATAAATACAAATTAATCAGTTTGACCGAGATTTCTCATTGATTCAATTGTTCTTTGAATCAAAACAGTAAAATTGGTTTCTATAAAATTTTCTACAATCTAACTTTTATTTATTTATTTATTTTTTTACTTACTATGATGGACTACAAATTTTTTAATTTAATATGCTTTAAAATATATATATTTCTTCTTATATGAATGCATCAATAATGAACTATATTTTTTGAAATACTCTCAAAGATTCCATTATTCATTAACAAATAAAAATAAAAATAGAATATAATTTGTGAAAACATAGACAAAGCAATCATCTTTGACTATCTTTGTCCACAAAATATGTAAGCTCATTTTTGGGACATTTTTATACAAAATACCACTTTTTATATTCTGGAGTTTAAATTTTGTATCATTTTCGTTTTCTAATCAATTTTTCAAATTTAAAGAATACTTTTTTTAAGTCTAAACATTTGGTAAACGCAACACAATTAAATAAGACAAACCAAAACGAAAAAAAGAACAAACAATTGTGAAAGAAACTTACCGGGAGAAAAAAAAAAGAGTTAAGGTCTAAGAGAAAAAACACACGTGTTTGTGTCATTTGTGTTTTCAAGTTTTCACATCGACCTAATCTTCATTCTAAGATTGGGACGATTAGAAATTTGTCTATTGACGGATTAGTTATTTTTGTGATCGGATTCACTTGCTGAAGTTATACTTTCACCATTTAAACGATTTTTTATGCGCTACAAAGTGTGTAATTTCTGAAGTAAATCAGTCTGTTTTATCCTTTTTTTTTTTTTTTTTTTTTTTTTTTTTTTTTTTTCAATTTACACTTTTTCTCTTTTTCACCTTCTCCTGCCCCACCAACTCCCTCCCCTCTCCTTGTCCCGCCTTCTCCTGTCAAAAAAAAAATCCCACTATATTCACATATATCATGTTCATGATCCAATGTATCTTTGATTCTTCGACGTACTCCATTACACTGAGTCATCCTTATTCATCGATAG
>JABFOV010002691.1:0-18954 GCA_022817685.1 Aradophagus sp. ZL-2020 | reverse complement strand
CATTACAGCCGAGATAAATAGACGCAAAAAGGCCAAGAAATTAAATAGACAGACCATACCGTATTTAACCAGTTTATGAATGCGCGACCGGATCGCAAACGCTTAAACCACCAGTCCGCTTACTGTCATTTCCCCGCGACGTTAAATAGTAACAGCGCGATGCGAGCGCGACGCGATTGAGTCGAGGCGTTTCGGCGATCCCGATACTAATGTCCCGACCCGACCGAAAATGACTGTCGTACTTTTAATGTGCTGCTGATGAACCGCTCTGCCGAGCCAAGGTTAAACAGACCACGCGAACACGCAATTACGGTCGTCGTGGCTTCGAAAAAAATAAGAAAAAAACCGACAAAGTGCAAAGGAGGCTACATCAACTGCCACGCTCGCCACTCCTTTGATCCCGTAATGAGTTGCGAAATACCCGATGAAGTTAGACCGCCGTTTGACAGGCTCAGTTGAATCAAACTTACGCTCTTGGAAATGCTAATCTTGCGCCCGAAATGTGACGGTTTTGTTGACCAACTTTTTGATTGCAACGAAGCTGGCGTTAAGCTGAAACTGTAAGATTTTGTGTTTTTTTTTTGTTCATTTCGAAAATTTTCGAAATTGTATACTTACAAGGTATTCTTAATGGAATGAAAAAAACGGAAAAACGAAAATTCTTTTATGGTATAACACATTCAGTTTTATATTATTTTCAAGTATTAATTCTTCTGTTGAATATATATATTTCCTCACGATATGTTGTAATAATAAAAAGACAAAATCAATTTCTGATACAAATTTCACGTCGATGAAATTAAATGAAATTGAATGTTATGGCCGATAAACCGATTATATGAAGACATACATTGATGAAAGACTATGTGAGTATCGGGCGATATCTATCTAATACAATGTACGCAAGAAATATGCGTGAAAATGCGCGAAAAGCGATCGGCAACTGGATAGTACGAGAACCGGCAAGCGTCGTGGGTGGATCGCATAATTGGACCATAAACTGAGATCGTGCATACGATAATTAAAATTTTTTTTTGCCCGATTCGGTTGATCGGAACCGCCTCGAGCGAAACGACGTTGGTGATCCGCGGCCGCAAGCGCCACTTCTGACTAAAGGAAACACTTTATTAGAACGCTTCATAAACACTGATCTTATCGATCATTCACGTTCGATATTTACAATGGATCCATTTTCATTAAGAACCATTGATATTCAAGAACATTCACTTGAAAATAATGAATACATTCAATATAAAGACTTGAACATAATTCCACATGTTAAAATTCTACTGATTAAAAAAAAAAAAAGATGTTCTTACATTTAACAAAATCTATGCTAACAAAACAAACTTTTTCTCAAAAGTTTAAATATAATAAATTTTGATACTTATATAGATCTATTCGTGCTTTTGATAGAACTTTTTGCAAAGATTATCTTCACGTCCGAAGGAACGTCATTGGACCGAGAGCAATAAAACGTCGTGGGTGAACGGTGATGGTCGCCGTAACATCGCTGTGTGTGGGGCCGCTGCACTATTAGTAATTGATTGGTCATACCCCGCGCTATTACCCTTTTCGATCCCCGGTTCTTTGGTCTTCCGCGATACCTTTGGCATTTCTTGCCTCGAGGACTGCGCTCCAACGGTGCTACCTCAAGCCTGTACGGGAAGCAGAATATTTTGTTAGGCACTGACCGCATGTGCGATGTTATTTAGATCAATATCGAATCTAGATTTTGCAATTACTTTTTCTGGCTCTTCGGTTTTATTGCCAATCTTCGTTGATAGATTGCAGATATTCTGCTCAGCAATAAGGTTTTTCTGAATATTTTAGCAATTATTGCTACTTGTTTCACTAAAAATTAAACTTTCAAGTAAAATGTGTTTACTCATTCATTTCGGTTCACATAGATGAACATCTAAGACATGAAACATCCAAATCGTTAAATGAAACACTGGTGATGGTCAAATTTTTAGAAGTAGTCTACTAAAAAATTCTAATCTTTCTATCATTCCGACTAAATATACGTCAGTCATTGAGCGTAGAATCGTTCACTTGCTTGAAAATGCCCGTAAGATGCGTGACAGTATTTGGCATCGTCACTGGTCGTGCTTGATATCACCGGTCCATCACCCGGGCCTCTTTTTGCTTGGATAAACAAAAATTTCTTAAACAAATCATCAACTTTCTATTAGTGACCAGGCGGCTGGCATGAAGCGCAGCTCGTAAATCCGTCGCATCGTTAATTTTTTGCCAAGAATTGCGCGATGGCAAAGTCAATTATACGGCATTATTAAAGTTCGAAAGAAAAAGCGCACCTCCCGCGGGCAATTTCCCACCAATAAATTACGCGTCCGGCCTCGTCTTTCTTCCGTGATAATTAAATCCCGATGGATCGAGTCGCATTGACGCGAGTGTGTCGCAGGTGGGCGATCGCCAATCGTGATCAGAAAGTGCGAGGAGCCAGGACCCTCGTTCGCGGCTCGCATTCGAGACGCATTACCAATTGTACGCGATAATTATAGAATAAATAAATTTACGTCGCGGCGGTATGCGTGTAATATATCCACGTCTGCCAAATGGTACTGAGATGCAGTCGTATATCACTGCGCGAGTTATAGTCTCCGCCCGGCAACTCATTGCTGCGCGGTCGGACTTTGGCTCGAATCCGAGCTCGCGTTATGGTGTGAATCGAGTGTGAATCGAAATCATTTCACAATTCAAACCGAGCCGATAGCTTGGCCACCGCAACGCGCCGGATGAATTAATCGCCGTCGAACATCATGACGACAGTGCTATGTTGAACCGTAAATGTTGCCACTTGTGCTAATGTAGGAATACAATCATTCTCGGAGTTGTGCGCCGCTAGCTTCAGGCCAAAAGGATCTGACATCAGGTACCGCACGCATGTGCTGATCAGCCGAGTTACAGGTATTAAGGTTGGAAAAGTGCCTTGAATAAACCACAATAATAATCATGTTCAGTAGTATTTCATGCAAAATCATTCTCGCACTCATAAAGCAATAATTTTCATTTTAAAAACGCAACTTCCAATTTGATCAATGAAGTTGAAAAAAATGTGTATGTGACTTATGAAAAACATAACATATTTTAAATTTTAGTTGTACAAGCTGAAATTTCTCAACAGTGATTTTGCAATTATTAATGTTAAAATGTAAAGTATTGTAAAATAAGATTGTCGTTATTAAGAAGTCGTAATGTCTAATTACGTGCAAGAGCAGACGAATAACAATAATTTAAATCTATACCAGTAAAGTAGCGTTTTGTCAATCACCCATCGATCAATCTTACAATCGACCGTGCAATCGACCACCAACGGCGTGAACTTTCGATTGATTATTGTTTATCCGCAGAATCTGTCCGCAGCAATAGGCTCATTGAATGGTCGGCACGGCGAGCCGATCGCCGAAGGCCGCACGAGCCCGGCGAACGCTCGGCATTCCGAAAACACGGACACGCCGTAAAAAACAAATACAGCCGTAAAAAGTCGCCTGATGCAAATGTAACGACCAATTTCGAAACAATGAACGGAGCACCGAAGTGTCGGGCTTCGGTCTAACAGTAGTGTTGCGGGCCAATAATAAGTGCAGCGCAGTCGTAATGCAACGTATAGTTACCGTGCGGCCGACTCAGTCGGTGAAGATCAAAGGTTCCCACCCAGGGACGTGGTATTGTGCGCTCGCCGTGGTAAAGGGTTAACGCGGGCCCATTGATAGCTCAATAAGATCGCCCACCATTCGTTCGGGGAGGACACTCCCGTCGCGGGTGGCACCAACCTGGCTCGCGCTTTATGCAGCGCCGATTCTTCTGGTATTGTCAGACACTGATACCGTGTAATCATCGAGCCCGGGGCCGAGCCGCGCCATGGGAAATACACACATATCATTAGACCGGCGGGTAATCGCACGCCGCTACACAAATTCGGGGTTCCCCGCCGATGGCTAATTATTTTATATTGAATCCCTCGAGCCCACTGTCAGATTTCTTCGACGGGCCTCACTCGATCGCCCGATGCGAACGCACTTCCGTGCCACATTCGCCACACAGAGGAACGTTACGTCAGTCGTGACATGCGCGGAAGGTCGGCTGACCTACTTTCCGCACCCGATCTTTTCTTATTGGATCGACGATTTCCATGTGCTTATACTCGGAATCCCGAGTTGCAGTGTTTATTTGGCGTTACTATAATGTTAACAATTAAGCGTCTGCTGAAAAATCGAAAAATAAAACTTCTTGGCTCAAAAGTTAGCCAATTAAAAGGACGATTAAAATAATTAATTGAAGATAAGTGGAATAACAGGTAATTTGGTTGTATTGATGAAATTTGATTTAAACAGTATGCAAAAAATGTTGTTATAATAATCACCTTCTCTCATAATAGAAATTTTGACAACTAGTGACTATGAAACACAAACTATAAAGAATTAGGTTGAAAATTAAAGCATATATGTTTATTTTAGTTGCAAACAAATATTCTGTACTTTACAAGTCGCAACTGTTATATTATAGCACATATACTGCATTTTTCAAGTTCGTCTTTAATTTTAAAGTTCGATTTGATATTTTCAGCATATTTACTTTAAAATTTATCGCTTCTTTTGTACAACGTAGACTATTTCAATGCCTCTGACTAAACAATAGTGTATCGAAATTTCTATTGAAACATAATCTTTCTACCAGATTTTATTACAATAAAATAACATCAATTTTTTTTTCATTTCGTTTTCACGACAGTATTGCAATCGCGATTACGTTCGAAGCGCACGGCATCGTATGCCCTATCCAATAAATCATGTCTTGAGCTCGTAAATGTTGTTTATTTTTAAAATACCGTGAACAACGAATCGTAAATAATGAGAATAGCGCGACTGACGACTGATGACGCCGATCACGATAATTAATGTACTCAATGCTATCTGTGTAATGTATTTTGTTCGCATTCACACGCGTTGTCGGCAATGAAAAGTAATCGACCTTTGAACCCAGGCATCAAAAGTGACTGCGCATTGCCATTGCTCATTGGACGTTCGCGATACTTCGCGCGTGGGGTACGTCCGGATGTTCACAATAGCTTCTGTTTCGAGTACTTATTACTCCTCGGGGCTGCCGGGTAACCCAAGTCCGCCATCTTACGTCGAATAAATCATCGCGAGACGTCAGGGAGATATCATTGAGCCAGTTGACGGCTGGAATAGTGTGCCGGGTGTTCTTATAAATACCTACGATCAAATCAAGATCGATTTTAATGATCCTCGCTCAGTTACATTTTTGCTTTCATTTCGTCCATATTGTGACATCATAAAGACAGTGCATTAATATCAATAGAGATTATAAGAGCATTCGTAATGGCCGCCATTTTTCTGGTATACAATGCGATCGCGCGCTCTGTTACAGACCACAGCGCTATGATAAGCCAATGGTATCGCGTATTAATCATACGTCCGGCTGGCATTGTCTTTCGAGAAAGACCGGACCACCCGGCTCGCTCACTCGTGCGTTCGATACAATGTTTCCGAATAGTTTGCGTACACTTTTCAAAACATTGCGATAGTATTTAATAACGCGTACGAATTCTAACGCCAAATTTATTGTAAATATTGAAGCATGAAAATTTAATTACAGTTAAACATTTTGTAAATAAATTTGCTCTTTTTTTGTTATTAAAATATTGTAACTGTGATTTTAATATTAATTACTTTTTATGATTGCAGAAAGGTACGTTAATAATAATAATAATAATAATAATAATAATAATAATAAAAATATAACGTATTTCAATTCTAATAAATTGGCAATTGACAAATGCATTATAATGTTATCAAAGCATCTTGAATCTTTTGAATTTTAATCCATTAATTCGTCATTCACTGATGTCGAAGCATTTGCTGAAATTAGTTTTGTTAAAGTGTAACTGAGTTTGTCGAACACATTAAAGCCTTCCTAATAAAGTTTTGAGCTTTCGGATTCAAACGATAGTCTATCGAAATATATTATCCCGTTGAAAACTTTATCGATACAATAACACATTGTCGGCAACCATTGTCCATACTGAGTGAAAATTCAATGCTTCCAGAGGGAACTTCAAGTGCTCCAAGGGTGTGGTTAGAGAATTCGTAAAGTTTGCCGACAGAGGTCGCGGGACAACGGCCGAGGTGTACCCGGGCGAGTCGATACAATTTTATCTCGCAAATATACGGAAAAAAGTTGAAGTAAGTACATTGCAATATCAACAGCCGGACAAAAGTCTTTAATAAGAAATAAGACAGGCCGGAGTAGACAAAAGTCGTCTTAAGAAGAACTAACATTTGGCGGAAAATTTTTAACGAAAAGACAACACGGCTAGGACGGCGCAAGTCGAAGATGAGAAAGAAGCAGATAATAAGGAGGAAGCGGAGGAGGAGTGACCGGTGCTCGTTCCACGAGGGCTGAGTACACAGTAGCAGACCTCTCGTATAATGCGATATAATCACCTGGCATGACTACGCACTATCTGATCCGCACCCATACACTAGTCCGCGCGAGTATCAGCGAGCAACTTTGCATTTGATTCCGCGACGACCATTACTCACTGCTTCTGATATTACTTCAATTCAATCAGCGTTTTGGCATGGACGGGCATTAATGTCCGCGCATTTCTCAATAAGCAGCTTCTGGATGTCTGGCCGCTAATGCTTCTCTTGGGTATAAGTGTGTGATGAATAGTTCGACCGCTGTTGGAATGTAGTTCTGCGGTAATCAATTTCATTGATTTCAGCGTACGATTTCAACAATGGTGACGATAGTTCGGACGTACGGGACACGACCGATCGGGTCGTTAATCTTCCGAAGCGTTCGACAGCTAATATTTTACAATGTCCTTTTTTCTTTCCGTTTTAAATTGCGTCGCTCAGCTTAGCATATTCATTATAACATTTGCTTTGGCAACCAACAAAAATATGTCTTTCTTGCCTTCGATAACAAGATGCAAGATACTATTGTGACGATGTTTTTCGGCTAAAATCCATTAATAATCATTTAATCTGCCGTTTTATTTGTGTACGTATGAATATATATGTATATGAACACCGTGGCTTGTTAAATTGAAAAGACGGCAAAAACGTTTCGAAGAAAGTGTTATCACGACTTATTTAGTGAGAAATCAAGTGAGATAGTTTATTTAAGATGACTGTTATAATTGTATGAAATTAAGGAATCAATAACTACAAGATAGTTAATGTTGGTTATCTATTCGGACGCTGTTTTTATCCGCCCCAGATTAATTAGGCATTTTGTAACCAGTGGCTTTGCAACATCATCGTGTTACTATTCTCGGTGTTGAAGCTTTGAGAACGTCGGAACGTCAGCGGCGGCCCACATGGTATGAATACGTATACATAATCCCTGACACCTAATAATTAATTAAGAATTAATAATTAAAACAAAGTAGTTTGATCAACGTCGGGCTATATTTTATCTTTATTCGTTAATGCTAATAGGTTATTAAATCGTATTTTCTTCGATATTATTGGATGCTGACAACTATTTTCATACAGTGCATCCTTTTTTATTTTTCTACTTATTTGTGCTGCTTTATTTATTCAAGTTTGATGATATTTAAAATAAAAGAAAATAATTAACAGAAAATGTATCAAGTCATCAGTCGCGATTTTCAATTTTTACGCAGAAAATGCTTGCATTGAAAATGACCATAACTTATCGGAGATTGATGATGTATTACTAACTAAAGTGTATGAAATATCACACACCATTTCAATGATTTTTTTTACGTGAATTAGAATAAAAATAGGAGGCTTTAATATTACAAAGTTTATTTAATATTATTACAGAATGCGTATAAATGGTACATATAAATTAAATTAGCCGTCGTTGTAGTATTTCGGATTGTCTTGTTATTTCGACTGAAATGTTTTATTGACAATGCACTTTGTCATTCGCACTGCTCGATTATTCGTCAAAACTTGTCAAAAGTTCCGAGATGAAAGTAAGAGGTCGGCGCGTGACGCAGAAACTGTCAAAGTTGCATACCAAACGAATCAATCTCAGGACTCAATTTGGCCGTGTCACCCGGCCGGCTTGAGCATATATTCAACATTTATTTTTCATCCGTTGGCTCATCTAAATGAAAATAGGCTGCAATTATTCTTGGGCCCGGCGTGCCCCGCGCCTCTCGTTCGGATCCTTAGGGCTTCCCTTCGGCCGCACACGCACACGCTCGGCCGCGCGGCTGATAATCCGCGCGCGTCCTTCGCATCCGAGCGGCCAATTCCAAATTGGTAATCACGCGATGGCGCCAGGCTCGCGCGGCCCATCAGCAATCTCGACTTGCGCTCTCTTCTTTGTCTGCGGCTGAGGTGCCGCGCCGCGCGCCGTCTTCGTCTAGCTTGCGGCATGTAGGATTGTGTGCGCGGCAGAGCCTTCCGCCGCCGCATCACAGAGGTTTGTCTTTGTGATAGCCGACGTGCTGCGAAGACGCGAACGGCTACCGGGGTACGCGCTCAATTATCCACTGCGATAGTCCCGGCAACATGGCTCGGATACCTCGGATACAATCATCTTTCAATCCTTTTTGCTCCTTGGTCGGCGCTCCTTCCTCCCTATTGGCGCGATTGTTACACGCTTACTGATGCCGCCAATTTCCAACGACAAATTTGTTTCTGCTATCGAGATTGCCCTGGGCGGGACGTCCAATTTTTCGTTCAGCTGCCCAGGCTCAGACGAAATTCGGCATTGCCAATAAAAACAAACGATCAGTTTTTATTCCACTTCATTTTCTATCACATCGGGAGTTCGATTTTTTAAATAAAACGCGAAAACTTATTTGTTCATTACGTACACGTTTATCTTGGAAATACTTTTGATCTATTTATCATTTGGCTTTCGTAAGTATTATCAATATTTATTTGATATTCTATACTTTTTAAGTTTTTTATTCACTGTATTTTAGGGAAAAAAATTAAAAGGTTATGTAACGTTTTCATCAATAATATACTCTTAAAAAATTGCCAAGTACTAAATGATTTTCGTCACAAAGAGAATATTATAAGTATAAATAAAAATTCAATTATCATAACAATTTGTAGTTCTAACAAGACATTTGATTATTTGTCCACGGTTTCAATTTTGAAGATTTTCTGAAAATTTTTCTGTGGCAATCTGTAAGATGTGACATGTTAAAAATACGAATTTGTTGAATCAATTGCATCTGAAAGACAAGGTATTATAATAAAAAATTTTATTTATACATTTTTCAATTCCAAGTAACATTTTGTCAGTTAAGTGAATTGACGTTTAAAACGTAATGGAGAGAGTGAATTCTATGTCAACAAATTTAGTGGAACGTATCATTTGCGGGTGATGTATCGTCACAATTGGTAAAGTGGAAGCAACCGTGTTAATTCCACGTCGATCAGACGATGGAACTTGTCCGTAGCAGTTAGTCGCCTTGTCGTTATCTGGCCAATTAAATGGCCTTCTCCTGAGTATTTCAGGTGCTTTG
Source organism: Aradophagus sp. ZL-2020 (assembly GCA_022817685.1). Taxonomy (NCBI): domain Eukaryota; kingdom Metazoa; phylum Arthropoda; class Insecta; order Hymenoptera; family Scelionidae; genus Aradophagus; species Aradophagus sp. ZL-2020. The sequence continues at coordinate 9,437 of JABFOV010002691.1, read as the reverse complement.
TCGCGAGCGTTCCTGTTCATTCATTCGTACGCAAAATCATCAATAAAAGCCGACGAAAATTGTTCGTTCACAGAAACCGCTTGCATCAGGTAAAATTACTTTCGCGCAGCTACCGGCAAATAATATCCGAGAACGGTGAATCATTAAGCACTAATAATTTTCAAAACTGTAAACATATCTTATTCAAACTTCGCTTTGGATCCGACTTGTTGTGACCGAGCAATAAATTCTGCGGTGAGATACTCGTAGCCAGTGAATTGTAAGCGGTCAAATGATCAAAATTACAAGCTTCGTTGATGATGTTCTCCCCGGCAGACGTCGCCAGGAATAATCTCGTCCTTGTTCCTGGACAGCGCAATGCTTCCTTCGTAGTCATTAACGAAACCTTGATTTTTTCACTACAATCAATACGAAAGTTGCATTGCAATGAAATGTGTTGGAAATGCAACTTGGCGCCAGAGTATATTTGAATTCAACTCATTACTCACAGGTATAATGTCAATAAAGGATTAAAAATGAAAGGATCTTCAAAATGAAGAAACACTGGAAATACACTACAAAAAGAGTTACTCATTTTTATTTATAAAAATTACAAAAATCAGTCATTGCCTAAATTAATTTCACGAGGTAATTTATTTGCTCGTCCTCAATCACTGAACTACTCCTTTTTAGAATTTCCCCTCTGATCTTTTGCCCGAATTCTATTCGAAGTAACTTGGCGATCAGTAACGATACTTTCAAATAATGAACAAACCACCCCGAAACACAATGATTTAAATAAGCAAAATATTTCAGCAAATATTGACAAAGTTTTTACACTGAATCCTCAATCAATAAATACACTCAAATAATGTTTCACGGAATCATCGCCGGCGCCGGGTGTACTGCTCGAGAAGCTGCGCGGTCCTTCAGCGTCCCTTGCGATCTCGATGCCACTGTTTACATTTCGTTATATTCAATTGGCAGTCTGGGAAAAACTGAAAGGAGAACAATGGGAATTACGATATTTGTTTGTCCATCAGTCAGCGGGAGCGTTACATCCCAAGAGCTCTTGGCTCAGAACAAAAGAAAGATCCGGGGGCGTTCTGCCGTTGTGCGAGGACTTTTTTCTGATCGTCACATGCATTACCCGTATGAAATTGAGAGTGCGCAGCTCGTAAGACGTGAATGGAGCCAAGATAAACGCGACACTGCCATTCATAATCCATTGTCCGACATTGTTTCTCCGCGGCTACAGGTCGCACGAGTTTTCCATCTCCAAGTCTATTTAATAATTTCGCAATGCAAACGATTTGATGCCTTGAAAAGAATTATAATTCAATTTCAATTTTTCGATCATTAAATTAACTAAACTCCGTTTGTATTACTGTGTCAGCTAATAATTTCATGCGATCGCACATAAAGAATAATTTAATAAATAGTAGCAAATGAAAGTTTGTCTTAATTTTTTTCATTCAAATAAATTTTTATTAATTATTATAACTACGACAATTCTTTTATTTCTGTTATTATTAAACTAAACTTTGTCTTGAATCGGCCCGCATATACCGATAATTTGTAAACACAATCACCATTTTTAAAGCACACGTGATTCAATTTCCACCAGGGGATACTAAAAACACGATTCGGCGAAACGTGAGATAAATTTATCACATTAAAATTCTATTATGGAACTCTGTTAAAATGGCCGCCCTGTGATATCGATACAAAAAAGGACGAGTCGTGTTTGCAGGGGGTCCGGTCTCTCGTTTTGCCACGTATAAATATAACTTTGACTCAAACTTAATTGAACCCCGTTTACGCTGGGCTTGTCCTTTCACCTACCGCGTTTTCGCAGTTTCATAAATTTCACTACTCGTCGACTTCTTCTCCGAAACATTATTAGAACTATAATCATGAATATCTAACGTTTCTGAAGAGTGGTGTAAAAATAAGGACATTCGAACGTCAGAGCAGCCGATCGTTTTGCTTCGAAATAACCCGCCGATGCCTGAACCTACGCCAACTAAACTAAGAATTTACAATGGAACGACCAATCGGTTGTTGTAGAATTAACGACTGGCTCCCAAGTCAAACGTCGTTTTCTTGACTCGACGAAACAACAAATGCGATGTTTATATCGACGCACTTGGACAGTTCATACATCGAAGGATTTTAATCGAGCGCCAATTCGACGCCGTGGTTGCCATACGTGAGATGGTGGCAATGCGCCGCGGGGGTTCGACACGTACACCACTCCAATCTATCTTTGTGTGAATGCGTCAGGTTCGCTGGACCCGGTCAGAATCGCCGATTTTATGGGCCACCTTCGATGTTTAACGAAGAAATTTTACGAGCCGGGATTGTTTTAACGAATCTCTCCTCGTGGCATTCGTCTCGCCAATAATTTTTCTCGCGCCCACTGGCTCTCCTCTTTGCATTCGCCCCGTCTCTCTTCCTCGACCTTTCTTCCACGCCGTACTGCAACGTCGTTCGTTCTTCTGCCGCTGCTCCTACAAATTTGTGAATAATTTCGGACAGTGTGTTTTAATTTATGCGGGGAATTTAATTGCGTATGGGTAATGTGTAAAAGTTGTTTTTACGTTTTATGGAGCGGATGATATTAAAGAATATAGGCAAGATCAGTGGTACGAGTTTACGACAGTTCCGCTTTGTTTTGTTGTTAGCTTGAAAGGTGGGATTTTTGGAATGAAATATCAGATTTTTTTTCGCTTGTGTACAGTTTTACAGCACTGATAATGAAAGAAAAGCGTTGGTTTTTGCAGAGCAGTACTTTTTTTATGGTATTCCATGTTTAGAATTATCTTCCTTTTTTCGCCATTATTTTACCGATAATTCTTCATACTTTAAATTCAAATCATAATGAAACTCATATAGTTAACGTATCACGTTAGATCACTGTGAAACGCTTACACGAGGCGCAGTAACATTTCGTGACATTATAAATGTTATCCCTGACGGTTATAATATACTGTGAAATGATTGCGAGGAATGGAGTTGAAATCTTACATGCAAAACAGCAAAAAAGGAAAGAAATTTGACCGAATGAAACAGCATAGATCTTCAAACGTTATCGGTCTTGCATCTTAAAACAATCCAATTCAAATCGCGCAACAATTTTTCAATTAAAATGCATGCAATGGCACGTATACATCGAACAGAACTAAATGACGATCAGAAGAAATTTAGGACGAAATCCCTGGTCATGAATCGATTCTGACCGGCTAAATTTAATTTAACTAACGACGAAACTGATTTCTTTTCCGAGCGTTTCAATTTGTCATGTAACCGGAACGTTATCACACACGTAGCACTGATAAAGAGTCGACTTGTAAATAAATTCAAATTACTCGATTGCGTGTGCATTGGCTTGATTTTATATCTATTTCGTTTTCCTATTTGAGTATTGCAGTTGGCAAAAAAAGGAGGCCTCTATTTAGTAGCTGTCTGCGAACAAGTGCCCCTTTTGCATTAGGTCTGATAATATTGCAATCCCTCCGCGGCGGCCCCGTTGCCCTGGCGTTGGCGTTCGTTCGAGTAAGGTGTTCCGGAGGTGGCGATAACCAGGATCGATCCATCACTGCCCTAGACGCTAGTCCAAGAGTGTAGAGGGTGTTGTAAAGTGGTCTAAGGCGCCCGGGAGATACCACATGCGTGTGCCCAGGTTCAACCCCTTTAGTTAGACCATTCCTACTTCCTCCATAAATCACCTGCAATTGCATCGAAACTTGATTACATATTTGCAATCAATAAATATCGCCGAATTCGGGGCTGATATCTTTATCAAAGTCATACCTATTTCGGTTTCAGCTCTATCTATCAGTTCTTTAAAATTCGGCAAAGTAACATCCCGATTTATTGAATTTATGATTTGTACTACTGAAGAATTAATGACGAGTAATGTCTACAAAAAGAAACTTGTTCTTTATACTGTTATATACGTCAATAAATTAAATGTAAATAATATAAGTTTGCTTCTGAGACGACCGATAAATATATTGAACAAACGTTGAAAGCATATTAATTTATGAGTTAAAATTACCATACTTGTGTATTAATTTTATTGGATTTTATTGGATACTTGAAATCTCTTTAATGTTAAAGTACTTGGAATTCGAGGCAATATTTTATCAATGTATATTAAAATTATTTATTACATTTAGAAACAACGTTTATGTTAATAATTGTCACCATATTATATATTACGTTGATAATATATTTTATTTTCTTTAATTTTTATTTAAGAAAAAAACAATAGTAATTCTTTTATTAATGCGATCAAGTCGCTCAGGTCTATGGTAAATTTTACTTTATTTTATCTGTGAAATAAGAATACGTTTTTTATGTCGGTTATATTCGAAGAGACTATATTGCCTCTTTTATATGTTAAATGTTTAATTTATCTTTTCATTTTTTTATTTCTTTCAACCAAACTGCTCACTATTTCCCACTATTTGTCGCATAGTTGAAGCGAAATCAAATCATTAACCGACTAGAATACATTCATAAGATCAAAATACCATTCATTAGACAAAAGATTGAAAAAAGGTGTCATTTCAGTAAAGGAAATTCTAAAACGCGTCGGTAGGTTTTCACAAAGAGCTGAGGAAATCATTCGGCAAGTCGATGAGGAATGAAACGAGCGTCGCGGAGGGATACGCGTAATATCCCCAAGCCACGCAACTTTTAATATCGACGGGGTGTTTTCTCACCTAGCGCCAGAATATTAGACGGTGGATTTGAATTTAAAGCTCGCCCCCGCGCTTTAGGGGTCGCTTATCCGATATGCTAATGGCATAATATCTGGCTGCAATTCCGTTCAATGAGGAGGGTAAGCACATAAATAGTCGACTTGCAATGTTGTCGATAAAAATAACGGACATGCCGTGAATCACGGGCCACCATTCGCTTCGTTTGCCCCGAATGAATAATTTACGATCGAAAGGTGGCACTGCGTATGCACGCCAACGAGGGAAAAGAAGGCGCCCGATAATCGCGACGTTACCCGGCGACAATTAATAACGCTCATAATAGCCGATCTCGCGAGATCGGCCTGTCCGATTGGCCCTAATCTAAGGAGAGCGTTTCCCGCGAATTATCATACAGGCCGAACGCGCGGCCATCGATAACCCTCGCGTGGCCTGCCTCGTGTGTGTCGATCTTCCGTTTCACGAGCGTTCGACGACGGCGAATAGATCCTCGCGTATCCGCCTCAAGGAGGTTCGTGGGCGGCGTAACGTTCGAGCTTGCAATTAAGAGTAACGCGAGAACCGCCGATAAGCATCCGACTTGGCTGACCTATAAGAAAAATTGATGTCCTCGCCAAAGCTGACGTCTCTCTTCGTTCGCAAGCGAGCGCCTCCTATGGCCGTCTCTGTCTCGCCGTTGCGTGAGCCCGAGCTAATCTCTAATCGAGCTTGCTTATATACCGCTCGCCCTCAGCTGCGATCCCGTACGCCTATTCATTGCGATAAACCATTGTGAGCCGGCAAATTAAATAGCTTAGCATCCGCGATAGTGATTTCCAGCTCACAACTTATTTCCAATCGCTGTTCGTCCTTCTGTTTTCCGACTAATTGCTTCAACGATGCATCTCGATAGTCACGATATTTTGCATCATTTTCCCTGCAAATTAATTGCTTTCTATAAGCAAAATTTGTTCGAACGTGTTTTTTTCCTACATGCTAAACTTGGGGTTGATTTTCTTGAAAATACTGTCTAACAGCTGAATATACAATCTTCAAATTATATCTCTCCTTCAAGGAGATGAATAGATGAAATCAAAGGAATTATAATGTAATCAATATACACACAATTCAATATCTAGACTTTTTTTAGATACTTTTTTATATTTACTTATCCTCCATAAACCTCTCGAAAATATCCCTTTCAATTTTTTTTGCTAAAATATCGATACATAACGAAAGGTTTTCTTCTACGACTTGAAAAATGATGAAATTGCGATATCAAATTTTGAACTGTGTGTATGACAACATTAACGCAAAATTGCGCACCTTGTTTATAAATGCAAAAGGAAAAAGCCCTCGTAGATGGTTACGAGTTCAAAGTCTTGAGAATCGAAAAGCACGTGAAGAAGCAGGCCGCGCGGCGGAGAGCCGAAGAAAAAGACGCGAGCCAATTAGGTGGCCGATCGTACGAACTCGAAGCAATTTGCGAGACCCCGGAGCGAGCAGGATCACCGTCGGCCAACTTATCGACATATCTGCAATTTGTTCGAAAAGAAACGCAAAAGCTGGACTCGAAAATGTCGTTGCCAACGGGAGCAAATATTTGCTTCGATAAATTAACTTTTCTCCCGGGAAAATGATATTCCGCCAATAAAAGTGGCGGTCTCGAGTGCCAGTCGGATCGAAATTTGCATTTCATTACAAGATCGAAATCAGCGGCTCTCGTTATTCGAGGACTCAAACAAAAGACTTTCAATTGCGCGCATTACGCCGCGCCATGCGTGCTCCAGATTCTTGAAACAAAAGTAATGTTTGCTCAAGAGATATCGGATATTTGAACCTTTTTCACCTCGGCTGCTTTCGCTTTACGGCAAATTGCCATGCATTATCGATATTAAAGGATAACCCCGGCCGAAGGGATTAATTAAATCCTCGGCGGCGTGACATGCGAACCGTGCGCGGGGCCGCGGGGATGGGCGGCGAGTGGGGGAGGGGCTGTTCCGCCGGGGAGTAAATATCCCGGGACCAGAAAACCGGCTGCTTTTTATCGCGCAGTTTCCCGTGATGCTGTATACATAAGAGTCGGCCGATGTTCGCGGATTCCCTATAGTCTACTCGCACAAAAGTGGTTCGTGGATGAACGAACGAACGGACGAGCGAAAAAAGTCAAGATTGAAGCGGGGTGGACGCGCGCGGCGCCGGGGGGCGACGATACGAGATCTCCCAACTGGGCGCGTCGTTTTTCGGAGACAAGACCGAACGAGATAACGAGATAGCGAATCCCACCCTCCCCCTCCCAAGCCTCGTAGATGCGGCTCGACGAAGATGTGGCGGAAATTTATCTCGAAATAAACAATGCGCCGTTATTAATCTGATTTATATGCGCGCACGCGCGGCATAGCACTTGCCTTTCGGAATTACGCTTGTATTATTGCGCCTTTCTTTATCGACCGCCGGTTACGTTGAGAGGAAACAAATTCGTTTCAAATATTTGTCAACGTTCCCGATTTATAATGACACGAAACAATTTTATCAATAAATTTGTATAGTTCCGTTTGTTCTTCAAGCATGTGATAATTTTATATTAAATATTAATCATGTAAATATTACATAATTAATATATGAAATTATATGAAATATATTGGTAAAAAAAATGTACACAGATACCTAGACATGTTTCGTGCTACTTACATTGTTTTTAATCACAAAAATAATAAACTTCGCATATTCTGACAAACTACAATCATTATATCAAAATAAATTTACTTTTTTTTTGTACACACAAAAGAAGAGATCAATGTCTTCGATACAATAACGCATTTTCCACCGTAGAATGATAATTATAACGTTTCAAATGTCACAACCGTAGGGTAGGTTTTAAAGATTTTTATTCGCGAAACCCGCAAACGCATTACAGTGCAGCCAAGAGAATTCTCAAATACACTCGCACAATTTTCCGCGCGTATGCAAAACACGTGTATTTATTTTTCCGCGAAAATAACGAACGCCGCGGAGGATAAGAAAGGCGAACAAGATCGCGCGCGTGAGGGCCGTTTAAAGGGGGCGCACTAAAGATTGAAGGTGGCTTGGCGTGGGAGGGTGCGAGACGCGGACGGAGCGCGCGGGGACGGACGAGCATTATCCTTTAATCAAATACATTACGGAAAATTTATCGCCCTTCTGTGGATTAATTAAATGCCGAAGAATAAATTCTCGCAGCTCCTGCGAGCCGTAGGTTATCACGTGTGTGCACATTCGACGGCGCAAATTGGTGGCGCTCGGCGTCGCATTCGTAATAGAAACGGCCCCAAAGGCTTGTCTTTTTCTCGTTTCGCGCGATACGAATTCACGGGCCGAGCCATTCGCCGGAGAAAAATACGGTCTTACGTTATGCATGGATATTCGGAAAATTATTGGCGGAATTCGCCCGCGAGCTGCTGTAACTCTAATGCGATTACTCGCAAGCGTGAAAAGTGACAAATGTATTTCGATTACCGGCACTTTTTACAGCTGCGATAAATTATTTGTCTTATTACGCGGCCCGTCCGATGCGCAGTTTATTAAGATTACATTCGAACAGTTGGCATAAATAATTTGCAATTGCCGAGTTTGCCATTCGTTATTCCGAGACTTTGGGATTGTAGTTCGCGAAGAAGCACCGAATAAAGGTTATGATATTTATACACAACAATACGCTTTTTATCTCGGGCCGATCGGGTAATTTCGTAATGTTATATTCGTGTTTTGCACAAAAGGTCAAACGGTGACGCGGACTTGTCCGGCGAGTCGTCAAGGGGCAGCGCGATCCGAAATACCCGGGCTTATTATTACATTGGCGGGATTGTTACGAGTCGTGTGATTAGCATAATAACGATTAGTCGGGCCGATCAAACGATGAAATTTTCAAGCGAGCGCGCCACGTCGCCTTGCGTGCTGTTGACTTTGATTTACATGGCCAAGCGTCGCTTTATGACGTCACTATTTAGACGGCGATCGCGTGTTCACGCATTCGTCGAAGTGGCCGAAGCCGATAGTCAATACGAGCCGCGTTGCTTTCAGCTAAGAACGAATCAAAAGCCCGAAACAACGCACCGGCTCTTGCGCCGTCGAGCGCGATACACAGTCCAATAAACTAAAATTAACTCCGACGTGTTACCATGTTTCGCGCGATAGAATATCGCAATTTAACGAACCTGGAGCTTGCGAGAATATTTATGACCGCGTGACGAAAGCCGTAATTACTCTTGCTTGTAATAATCTTAGCACGACGATCGATCGGAATCGCATGAGTGAATATAATGAGCGCGTACTAAAAACAATCAATACGTGAAGATCGAGGCTTAAATTCAATACGATTTAATCCACTTTGTACTCCTTTTTCATGGATTTGAAGGTCTGACAATTTCCACATTCAAATCGGTTACATCCAGTTTAATCGGCTGAAAATGTATTACCGAAAACTTTAAGTCATTGAAGAACAAGTTATCGTCGAGTTCACTGCGTTCAGACGTTGAATCGCAACTTGTGTAAAATATGAAAAACCTTAACGCAACTGCAACAATGTATGTCGCGCTCGAGATGCAATCCAAGCAAACAGTTTATCGCAATGAAATAGTTACTGAACATAATATTATCTCGGCGCATATAAATGGCAACTGACGCGTATTTATGCTTTTTTAATGCTAATACATCTTTTGCGATTGCGTTGAAAAAGTGAAAACCACTGCTTCGCCGGCGAGTGTACAGCCG
>JABFOV010002690.1:0-18955 GCA_022817685.1 Aradophagus sp. ZL-2020 | reverse complement strand
GGATTCATAGATTTTTGTGAGGCAAATTATGAGAAATTTGATTGGTTGATGAAAATTTTAGCCAATCATATTAGTCATAATTTTCTTCACAGAATTCTGTGAAGCCAACAAAAACGCACTCAATGTATTTGCTTTTCTGAGTTTATTTGGTTAGGTTAGGTTGTTTCCTGTGAGAAAAAAAAGAGCTTCGTTGTTTGGTTGGGTTTCATTGTTAAATTTTTACTTTGGAACGTTACTTTTCACCTCTTAACATCTAAAGGAACGTTATGAAAATTTATACTCGAGACAAAGTTTTGATGTCCTAAAATCCAAATTTGCTGAGTCCAAACTTGTAGGTAATACAGCGACTAGATTATTTCATTAAACCAACGTGAATCTTGTTTATTTATTTACACACTTATTTCTTCATTTGTTTACCAATTTATTAACTCATTTTCATTTTATATTTGTATATTGTCAAAACAAACATTTACTTTTATTTTGACAGGTCAAAAATGTCGGAAAATTTTTCAAAGGATCGATCATTAAAAGATGATTTCAAAACATTATTGACTTCACCAGTATTTGCTGATATTGATATAAATGTTAATGGCGTTACTATCAAGGCACATAAGTGTATCCTCGCATCTCGAAATGAAGTCTTTAGAATAATGCTGCTAAATGATACAGCTGAATCAGAAAGCAACTTAATCGAAATTTCGAACGTTGATCTGAAAACTTTTCAGGTTTTTTCGAAGTTTTTATATACAGAAGAAATATTGGAAGAAGATATTACAACCAAGCTACTTCTTTTCGCTAACCAATATTTACAATATAATCTAAAAAAGATATGCGAATATAGTTTGAGCGAAAAAATAAATTATGGCAATGCAGTTGAGCGATTACTGGCGGCAATTTACTGCAATTGTAACGAATTGAAAAGGTTCACTTCAAATTTCATAGCGAGACATTTCAATGAAATGGAAAATATGACGGAATTTCAAGTTTTATATACAAATAAAGAAATAGTTCGCTCCATTTTTAAAGCTCTGCAAAGATTGTATTCTGGTAAGTTTTTTTTTGTTGGTCATTGTATCTTTTTCTGAAATTGTCCAATTACCGGGATTCAACTTATGTGTGAAACGTACGTGATATCACAGTTTTTTCATTGTGGTTGTTACACAAATCTGTACTTATCTATTCTACAATTATGTTTGCAAGCGTCTGTTTTAAAAATAGAATTCAACAACTGTAAATAGGTTTTGTTTTCACATTTCAGATTCGCTTTTCGTTTATACATTTCAAGTAACTATTAGGAATGATGAAATAAATTCCAATACGAACTACACATATCATAAAGTAAATTCATTGTACATTGGAAAACATGGCTTTTCTCTGACAATTTGGTATAATTGTGAGAATATTAATTTTAATTTGACTCAAATGGCAACAAACGACATATACTTTCTGGAATTTAATTGTTCGATTAAAATATTGTCATATGATGAGAAAGTGGACTCTTTAAAAACAAGTGAAGACTTTTGTAGCAATATTAAAACCCTGATTAATAAAAACTTCCCTCCGATAAATACTGTATTAATTGAACGCAATTATAATGCTTTTGTTTTAGATGGTTTCATGTCCATTCAACTTAATATTGAAATTAAAAAGGATATGCTGCTAGACGTGCTTGAACATAGCCTAAGAATACCGAAACCCGAGGTCTCTTGAAGACATTGTCGAAATTTAATAACGGGCCTCAAGTGACTATTTTCAAGCACTGCCATAAAGTATCATACACGCCATGAACTTTAAGTAAGCAATCGATTAAGAAGCTGCAACAAAGACATAAGCTCAAACTGCCAAAACAGAACGAGGGTCGCCAAAAGCGGCCCAAGGGTATGTTTACTTTCAGCTCTTGACGTGTATGATACTACATTACATCAAAAACAAAATGCATAATTTCAATGTTCATTTCTTCAAATCAATATATTATTATTGTATTTTTTAGTTTTAAATTATATTTTTATTTCTTTGATTGTCTGAGCGAATTCAAACTTAACATTTACTAATGTAGCAACTGGTATTTTTATAATTTATTTGTAATCAAAATGTAAACAGAATAGTTAAAAAAAAATTAATTTTAGTATTACACTGTTGAATAAATAAATTGTCATAAATTACGTCAAATAAATTTTGTATTTATAAATCCTTATGAAAATCCATAACTTTCAAATTTCAATATTAATAATTTTTTTTATATGTTTATAGTTTTTATATGCAAAAAGTTCTCAGAAATTTCATATTGTTTCTTAAATTTTAAAAAGCGAATATAAAACCTTACAAATCATTTCTTAAATTGTTATAAATTGTTACAAATTGTAATAAATGTGAAAGACTAGAATGTTAAATGACATATATATTTTTTTTTTTAATTCAAAATTCAAACTTAAAACCTTGACCAATCACATAACGAAAAAAAAGTTTACACAACCATTTTTAAGATCATTACATTTACAACTTCTTTGAGGACGATTCCGATTTTTGTAACTCATTTATAATTAAGATGTAAAAAAAAGCTCAAACAAAAATTTTATTATTATACTGTTGAATAAAAAAGAAAACTTTTGGACATATTTTTTTGTGTGTAGAATAATTAATTCATTTTCAACGAAAAGGGAAAAGGAAAAAGGAAAATAATAACTCTTACAGTAAAGTTCGTTAATATTTATTCAAAGAGAAAAGAAAAGAAAGAAAAAGACAATTATCAACTAAAACTGTATTCCTTTTCTTTATAGCTTCTCGAATTTGCCTCTGCTTTATGGACATTTTCTCTTCTTCAGTCGTGCCGAAAAATAAAGGGATATAAAACATACTCTGATAAATTAAAAGCTCACGCTATTGAAGAGGATGTCATATTGAATGATACAATTTGATTTAAAAAATTAGCGCCAAATCCATGAAATTGATAAATAGACGGGAATGATATATAAAAATGAAAAACAATGAAAAAGTGTAGATTCTTCGTTGAATCTTCTTTAATTACATGCAAAAGAATCGATTTTTTAGATAATGTTCTATAGTTTTGACCCATTTTTTAGGTTAGATCAACCATGTACTAAATTTTTTTTGTACAAAATATTGTCAAAAAAATCGAATATTTAATTTAAAATTAAAGAAAATTCGAGAGAAAATCAACCTACTCTCTTTATTTTTAACGATAATTCATTACTACATTAAACGACGAAGAATACTTGAATGTCGGTAATGCAGAAATCTTTTCAATATCACATCCTCAAACTCGCAGGGTTCGCCGTTGCATTTTAATAATATTATATATAACAGATAACAATGTTAATTACATAGTAAAAAAATCTTTATGTATACTCTGTCCGACGTAAATTCGCACACGCAACACTTGCTGACACGTGACAATCATGACAGACTAGCAAAATGTCCGAACTGGTCATCTCAATGTGAACCGATTTCGACGACAAAATTATTGCCCTGATAACAAGTGTGATATTTTCTTCTTTTTTCCCTCTTTTTTTATTTTATTTTACTTTTTTTTGTTTTGTTAAAAGGATGACGACTGGATTGTAAAGCTTTAATTTTAAAATTGGAGCCAAACCAATCATAATACTATACAGATTAAAATAATACATACAAATGGAAAACAATGATAAATTGTTGATTCTTTGTTAAATTTAATTTAATTAGACTCAAAAGAATCAACTTTTGATCTAATATTTAACGAAAAATCTTTTCTGAAGTTTTAACCTAGTTTTTAGGTTAGTTCAACCATGTCAAAACTTAACCAATTCAAACATGAACCAACCTTTTCTCATTATTATTTATTTCAACATCTCTCACTCATTTATCAATTAATGTTATGGTTTGGGAGCCAATTTCGGAATTCGAATTTTGCAACCTAACTCATCATCTTCTTAAACTTTGTTATACACTCGCTCCCTCTCTTTTCATATTATATCTTTCTCTCTCCAATTCTCTCCTCATCATTTCCTTTCTCTCATATCATATATGACAATATAACGTTCATCTTCCGTTGTATTTCTCCCTATTTTGACATCTTTCACATATTTAAAAGCACATAATATATTATCAAAATATATATATATGCTTTATTGAACAATAGTGGTACAATTTATTAACAAAGTTATATACATAAATGATAATTCGATATCAAGATCAACACAAGCGACAACCAAGATTATCAGAAACAACGGTCCCAAAAAAGAAACGTTTGTACGATCCGACTTTGTGTGTGATCTTGTACATTAATCTCCTCCCACCCCCCTCCCCAACCCACTTACTAACTTGTGTTAATCTTACTCTATAAATTTGTTATTTATATTACCCTCTAGTATCATTTTGTAATCACCCTTGAGTTTTATTGTTTTAATTAGGAAAGTTACACTTGAATGTAAGCGGGCCTGGAAATGTGTTTTGGTACTCTGCTCGGTAACCAATTCAAAAACAAAACATTTCCCACTTTACGATCATTCGTATCGTCTTTTCATATCAAAAAATGTAACATTATTGCTGAATTGAAGTGGTAAAAACCAAAGTCCGAAACTTCGAGATGACGATAGGTGTCGCCACGTTCAACGTGATTTCGTGTGGTATGTGGCGACACCTACACATCATTGAATCCGAGTTTCATATAACTCTTACGAATATCGATTCGAATTTGTAATGTAAGCAAAGCGAATTTGCAAAGTATTACAAAATGGAATACTCAGAAATGTCTTTCATCCAAATACCACAATTTTTTATCATACATTTAATTTTCTTCATTTTTAAACCAAAATTATGTGAGCACGTGTCTAGATATAATTCATCAAAAAAAAAGATAAAAATTAAAGAACATCCTCCTGACACTTAAAATTTCTATGATTGGTTTCGGGAATACTAATCTGTGCCATTTTCAAGACCCTTTATTGCTCCCAGCGCCATCTAACGCAGGATAGGACGAACGTAGACGCATTTACAGGGGAAACTTGGCCGCGCTCGTACGAATTGAATTCTATTTGCTCGACGGCTAAGCGTAAAATCTAATAGACGAAGTGTGCCGAAGGTTGTTATCTAGGTGATACAGTCACACACAACCTGGATTTTTACAATATCACGATAATATCACACTAACACGTTGCAGGGATTCCATTGAGTTATCACAGTAACATCACACAATGATTTCACCGCAATATCAGAGTAATTGCGAATGTATAGCAGTATTATAATAATGGTATTACAATGATATCACGTGGCGGATCATTGTGACGAATACAAAACTAAAATAAATACAAAGCTGTTGAAAATATAACTATACTTTTCAAGTATATCACATTTGTTTTACCATACATCATCACGATATCACCGTGAAACCGTGAAGAAATCTCTGTGATATCACACATGTAAATCATGTGGTATCACTGCGATATTATCGTAATATCATTGTGAGAATGCTGATTGTGTAAGGTATCTCGGAAGAATCGAGCAAAAAACCCAACAAAAGAAAGACCCGTTAGAAAAGTCGTTTTTTTATTATGAAAGCCGATAGCTCCAAAAGAAAAGTAGGTTCGAAAAGTGCAGTAAATCTTTATACAAAATGATACAAAGCTAAAAGGATTCGAGTTATTGATGACTCTTGTGCGTTACTTCTTCTTTTTCTCTTTTTCTTTATAAAGCTTGGCCACTTTTATTTTTCCTTTTTTTTTATTTACCTTCTTTTTTTAGGTTTCCACAATTCGTTTGAAGAAACGACAAATTTGGAACCGAAATGAAGACTCCTCTACGAAGATTTTGGGAAATGTCAATCTGAAATGAAAATTGTTTATTATTTAGTAAAATGCAACATATAACTGAATCGAATTCAAGATGGAAAATCCGCTGAAGGCAAGTATTCAACATTCTATTCAAATTTTGATATTAATATTCTTCGACAGTCACATAATTAAATTTAATAATAAACTTTAGAAAAATTGAGTATTATCATAGATATTGTAAATTTGCATATAAATTTAAATGTCGAAATATTTAATTTAATTTAGAATGAAAAATAAACTTTTTTTTACAAAAAACAAATTGAAATAACATGGAAAAATTAGCCTACATTTGAGTAGGGAAGTCGCGGGTTTCCACCTTTTAAACTGAAGAAATGAATCCTACCCTAATATAATAAAAACGAAACTAGTCGTCCCAGTCGGTGTCGTCGCTGCTTGATTCAGTGGTGGAGTCCTCGCTATCGCTGTGTATCATTTGCGCGCGCACCGTCAGCGCCCGCAAGAGGGCAGCAGCAACGCCGGACTGGGCGAGAGGGCCGCTTGCAGGCGATGCCTTAGGTTCTTTCGATACCGGCTTCAATTCGATGCCTTGACGAATTTCATTCAAAAGGTCACTTCTCGGCTCCGTCACTGGAGCCTTTAATTCATCCCTATTTATTTTCTAAAAATAAAATCGAAAATAGAATGAATTTTTTTTATCTCAATTTATGGAATCATACATAATCACATTAATTCATATTATAGAAGTGCAATTTTAGCTTAAACGACTCCATTTTTGCAAACTTTAATTCGACATATTGCAAGTTAAATAAAAGTGTTGTCTATCTTGTTGGAAAATCAAGATCTCATTCGAATATTATACAAACGCACTCAAACATAGCGATCAAGATATCGCAAACTCCGAACAGTTCACACACATACAAATTTACTTGCAAATTCTTTACAAACATTTTCTTACATTGAAACTTGTTTTATGTCCGTGGGTTTTGTGCATCTTTACAACAGTAAAAGTATCGAATTATCGAGATATTTATGTTTGAGATAAAAATAATGTACCCTAAGGGTGGCGCCACTTCTAATAGATTCCATAAGTCGCGACTGAAGGTCGTCAGTGTCCCCTTTGGCACTCTCAGTCATTACTGGAAGAGGTGGTGGGGGAGGTGGAGGCACCGTACAGGGCACTGCGTCACTTGGAATGTTCTCCCTCGCTGGCACTGCCGGTAAAGTTGGTAATGGCGGCGGGGGTGGTGGGGGTGGCAGCATCGCACCCGGTGAATTAGATGGCGGTGGAGGTCGCATCGGAACAGTTCTGTTTGAAATTGAAATTAATATATATAATAAATATAAAACTTAATGATATAAAAATATAATAATAGTAATAAATAATTGCATATCTAATTAAAGAAAGTATGTTGCATTGAATTTCGATATTCAGTCTGTTCATTAAGTTACCTTTGTACAGGTGGCGCTGCCGGGGCTGATGGTGGTGGCACGTTCGATTGGCTATGTGAAGGCGGCAAAGGTGGTGCACTTCTCGTCTGATACTGTCAAAATCAAAGTTACCATTTTGGTTAAAGAAATCAATCAATTTTTTATTTATTTAGCAGCAAAAAAGCAAACAAATAAAAAAAGTGAAATTCAAATGCAACGTACGGCTTTGGAAGAATTCATATTGACGGGTATCGTTCGAACGGGTATAGGTGGCGGTGCGTTAGCTTTCTGCGGCGGAGCGACAGGTGGCGCGTCGGGCGCGGGCACGCGCTCGTTGCGTTTCTCCTGCTGCTCTTCCTCCTTCTGATAACAATCAATAAAATCGTAAATGCACTCCTGCATCTTCTTCCGGCGCATCTTCTTCTCGGAAATGCCGACATCCTTGAACATCTTCTTCAGCGAGGGGTCCAGCGAGTCAAGCGAGTCAAGCTCCAGGCCTTTGTTGTCCGGGTTCCAGCCCATGTGAGTCACGTGTCTGAAATCGGTGGGAAAGCTAATCTGGTCCTTGGTCAGCCGCGACTCTTTCTTCTTCTTCTTGTCTTTTTTCGACCTCGACATGAAGCTACTGGAGACACTCTTGTTGAGACCGAGGGACGATGGAGAGCCGTTGAGCAAGGTCCCGGTCGAGCCTGTGACCATCGAGCCCATCGGCGAGAGGGCGCTGGGGCTCTTTCGCGGCAACGTCATCGATTCGCGCGGCACCTCAGTTTCTAGCTTACGTTTGTCCAAACGACGATGCTTAGGCGCGTTCAATTTCTCCAGGAGGATGTTCCTTGAACGAAAATTTTCATTGTCAGTAATTTTTCTTATATTGATTTAAATCTAATTGATATATTAATTTCAAGTACAGTTGAAACTCAATCCGGAAACTCTTGATAGAATTTATTTTAATTTAAAAATGACATATCCAATATGGTGGACCACAAATTGATATTATGAATTGTTTTTTATACAACTTTGTTCCGCCATTTTGTTCTTTATTTTTTAATTTTGACTACAGATTTGTATTCAGCGATCCAGAAACCTTTTATATATACCAATTCCTATAAAAATCAACAAAAAAGAATAGGTTAAAGTGTGAAAGTACATTTGAACCTTGATAGAAAATTTTTTCAGTCAAGTGAGTATAAAAACCTCAATTAAGTTACTTTATTCTTTTACAACTTATAAGATAATGATCTTGAACTTTCGAACGTTCATTAATAAGCGAAAATGAAATCTGTCTGCAAAAAACATTTTTTTAATTATTATGGTTAATGAGTGACTACTCTAGTTAAGTGTGGTATAATTTTTTTGTGTTTTTGCAACTCGATTTCTGTTTCTCTTTTTTTTACATATGAACCTTCTTTAATTGATTTTTTTTCTCGTTATTTAATAATAATACAGTTGGAAATTTCAAGCAAATGCACGATTATAAAAAAAATTACTTCAACGTCATCGCGTCGGTTTCGCTGGCAAAATTGAATGCAGCCATGCAGTCTTCTGCCTCGAAGGTGTGAAAGTAAAAGAGTGGCGACTTGTACTCCATTGAATTGTAGACCTCGTGCTCCCAGACGAGGGTTCGCCTCTGCATACAGTAAAGTCGCAGGTAGAAGCTGCGCCTCGATACGTCTTTGATCAACGTGATCACACCGTTGTTCTTTTTGATCCATTCGCGGTGGCCGGGTGCCTCGGTCAGGTATAATTGACAGACACCTGCTGCCAAACACTGTAACAAAAATAAAAAAAATTTGTTACATACCATTTCTTTTTTTGAACAAAATTAAATTTAAAACATATTAACTTTTTTAATAAAATTGATTCATTCATTGAATGATAAATTGAATCAAGAAATTGATTTAAAAAAAATATTTTCCATTTATTCTGTTATCAGTGAAATTGATCATGATTGTGATTAAACATTAGTTTTCAAGTTTTTTTTCTTTTTACAAAAAATAATTATTTTTGAAAAGAAAAGTTATGAAATAAATCAAAATAGAAAATTTATGAAATTTATCAAAAAAAATGTGGAACTAAATATTAGTAAACTTGCAAAAGCAAATAACAGTAAAATTCATTAAACTTTACTTCCAATTTATATTATAATTTAAAATTCTATTTTCGCAAAGTAATAAGATTTTATTAAATTCATTTCTTTTTTATCTAATCTGTATCTAATCGAAAAGTCAGCAATCTATACTGATTTTACACGGAATGTATACTATGTCAACTATCTTACGAATAAATTTAAAAAAAAAAAAAAAAAAAATCATTACTTTATCATTTTTGTGAGGTTTCAGTTAAACAAATATATTGTTCAAACTAACATTTAATTGTCAAAATGTTTTATAAAAATATATTTAACTTTTATTTTAAGTGAATTTAAATTACTGCTTTGTGTGTCAGAAATATCTTTATTTACATTTTTTTTTATTTCATTTTAAACACTTTTGACTTGTTTTTTTTACTTATTTGTACACCTGCTGTGAATGTTTAAATAGATGATTCATTTTTTTAAGACAAAAAAAAAAAAAAAAAAACAAATAGAATCCGGTTTTATAAACAATTGTTTCTTTATTATACTGATATTGAAATAATAATGTCACGTTCTATTACTAAAAAAAAGAAAAGACAAAAAATTATCAATCTTTTGAAATGTTTATAATTATCTACACTGAATAAAGATTAATTATCAATGACTGTAGCTTAGCATTTGACATCGCACAGATATTATTAACTGCTACGAAATTTGCACTTTTATATGCATTTCATTTTCTTATAATTGCTCCGAGTTGTTAATGTCGTATCAGAGATTGTTCCAGGAAAAAATTATTTGGGATTGTTTCTAACTTCTTGATACATTAATTCTAATCGATAATTTTTTTCTTGATGATTTGTAATTTTATCTACAATTGTTATTGATATTACTTGTAAATAAGAAAATTAAATATGAAAATGAAGTTAAAAATGAATGTAAAAAAGTGTAATGTTAATAATAAATAAACAAAATGTAAACCATTAAATTAAGAATACAAAAGTAATTAAATATGTAAATAAATAAAATGCAAATATATAAAATGTAAACAAAGTAGTAAATGTAATTAATATATAAATCAATAGAAAGTAATATGTAATTGTAAACAAAGAACAAAATACGTAAATAAATATACAAACAAACAAAAAAAGCACCATTTTTCACATACTACATTCTTTCTCTCAACTCATTTTCTTCCATTTGACATTGCAAATGACGTTTCCCAATGTTTATCATTAATTAAAAGAAATCCTTTACAGTCAATCGTTTGTTTCCAACTCCTTTTTTTTCTCAGAGACAATGAAGTCATTGAGTTTTGACGTATGAATCACAGATGTAGGTGAAGAAACTGTGAGCAGGAATAAAAATTGAGAACGAGATTATGACGAAAACGAAAATTAAAAGGGAAATTGAAAAATCGCTCACCTGACAGCGGTTGCCGATGAGCCGGAAAACCTGCTCGTTTTCCTCGGGCTTGAGCAGCACCGAGCCTCGGTTTTCGTTGCTCGACTTCATCCTCTTGGTGTGTCTCGCGGTGAGGTTAGGTTGTTCGCTCTCGACGGAAATCTGCTGTCGAAAGGTCCGGCGTTAAAAGCACCAAATGTTTTTGTTCTTAATCACTATTTTCAAGCGATTGGATGTGGCAGGTTATAAATATAAACTAAAAAAAAAGCAGGTTTATGGAGTAAGAAAAACTAAAGATATGAACTGAAGAAGATAAAAAGAGAAAGTGATACATTAATAACGTTTGGCTGATTTGTTAATATTTAATGACAATATTTGTATGTTCAAAAATTATAAAAAAAGAGATGAAAGTAAATTTGTTTATCAATTTAAATTGAACTTTTTTTTTGTGTTGGATAGTTAGACTTAAAAGAATAAATTAAAAATATGAACAAATAACAAAAGTCAACAAAGAGTGTTGAAAAATGCTAAAAAGAAATGTTAATAAACATAATAATAAACAACAATGAATGTCATGAAGACAAAAAGTAAATAAACTTACAAAGGAAGAAAAGTAATGACTTTGACAACTTCGATGGACATAAACAAAAGAAATTAATAATAAAAACAAAACAAAATGAGAGGAAAAAAGAAGAAATAAACGAAAATTATTTCAAATTAAAAAAAAAAAAAACAAAAAATAAGAAAGTTGTTTTATTTAGTGGCTATCAAAAAGAGCCAGCCAACTGGTATATCTTTCTCTTATGCCAGTAATCAAAATGAAAAAGTAAGAAGCTAGCAAATAAGATTAATGAAGTCAACAGAAAACAATAATAAACAGTATGACTTTCAACAAAAAAGAAACGACAAATAAATATTTGAATAAAAATAAGAAAAAAAGAGAAAGTAAGGACCAGCGAACAAGATAAAAAATGAATAAAAAAAAGTAACAAAAAATAACAATGATCTTCAACAAGGAAGGAAAAACAATTCAAAAACGTATGTAAATAATTGAGAAATTAAAAAAGAGAAAAAATAAACAAGCGACCAGGATCAAAAACAAATTCAATAACAAAAGTCACGATGGATCGAAACACGAAAATTTCTCACAGCGGGGGGGGGGGGTCTAAAATCATCGACACCCAATTTTTGGTTTCTAACCTCAAACGTGGAGTGAGGAGAGGGGGGAAGGTGGGTCACGAATCGTCAGACGGGGGTCGGGGGGCCGAGGTCAAAGTCGAAGGTCAAAGTGGGGCCAATGCGGGGTCTTACCGCGCTGGACATAACGTGGACGTCGTCGTGCTCGCAGCCACGGTTGTTTGACGGAACGGCTTGCGTCATATGGCGCGCGCGCGCGCGAGACCACTCGCGCGCTCTCTCGCACGTAGGGCTCGGCGGGGTTGCGCGCGCGCGACTCTGCCACGGGGACTCGCGTCGACGCGGCCGAAGCCTCGGGACGATGAGCGGCGCGCGGGCGAACTCCGGCGGATCGAAGGTGCGTGCGCGGCGCGGCCTCACCAGCGGCCCGAGAAACGCGGCTGATTCATCGGCCGAGGCGCAAGGCGCACGCGCCAACCCACCGGCCAATAACGGCGTCGCGCGCGCGACACTCACGAAATTCAAAACATGTTTTCGTTGTTTTTTTTTTTTTTTTTTGAGGGTATTTGAATAAGGTTGAATTGGTTTTTGTAATTGAAAATTAGGGTCAACGTGGGTTTAATAGTAATTGATACTATTCAATATTTTTGAATGATCTTTAATAGAATTTTTTAATATTTAAAATAATTGAATGTGGTTTAAGAGGATTTTATAATATTCAAAATTTCTAAATATGATTCAATAGAATTTTGTACAATTAAAATTGTTGATGTGGTTGAATGTGGGTTTAATAGTATTTGATACTATTCAATATTTCTGAATGTTCTTTAATAGGATTTTATATTATTCAAAATTTCTAAATGTGGTTCAATAGAAATTGTACAATTAAAATCGTTGATGTGGTTGAATGTGGGTTTAACAGTATTTGATACTATTCAATACTTTTGAATGTGCTTTAATAGGATTTTTTAATATTTAAAATCATTGAATGTGGTTTAATAGGATTTTATAATATTCGAAATTTCTAAATATGGTTTAATAGAATTTTGTACAATTAAAATCGTTGACGTGGTTGAATGTGGGTTTAATATTATTTGATACCATTCAATATTTTTTAATGATCTTTAATAGGATTTTGTACTATTTAAAATAATTGAATGTGATTTAATAGGATTTTATATTATTCAAAATTTCTAAATATGCTTCAATAGAATTTTGTACAATTAAAATCGTTGACGTGGTTTTAATAGTATTTGATACTATCCAATATTTTTAAATGTTCTTCAATAAGTTTTTTTACTATTTAAAATAATTAAATGTGGTTTAATAGGACTTTATAGCATTCAAAATTACTAATATGGTTGAATAGGATTTCATACTATTTAAAAATTGAAAGTAGTCTTCAATAGAATTTTGTACTATTCAAAATCATTAAATGTGGTTTAATAGGAGAATTTTATAGAATGATAAAAAATTTTATACATGCTTCAATAAGATTTCGTACTTTATAAAATCGTTAAATGTGGTTCAATAAAATTTTGTAGTGTTGAAAATCATTGAATATGATTTAATAGGATTTTTTAGTATTGCAAATTATTGAAGTTATTTAATTAGATTTTGGAACTTTTTAAAATCGTTAAATGTGATTCAATTGGATTCAATAGGATTTTACAATAGTTAAGATTGTTCCATACGATTTAATGGGATTCAATAGTATACAGAATCATTGGATATGATTGAATAAGAAATTGATGAATGCGATTCAATAAGATTTTATAGTATTCAAATTTGGCAAAGTTTGTAAATATGGTTTAATAGGATACAATGGTGTTTAAAACCGTCTAATATGTTCAAATACAATTTTATGTAAAATGACATTTTTTAATAGAATTTAATACGATTTTTAACGCGAAAATATGTTGATTGTAATTCAGTATTATTTTATCATTTTATAAAAAATAAAGATAGTGAACATGATTCAATATAATTTGTAAGAACCAAAGTCGTTGAATGTTGTTTTATAGGATTTTATAGTATTCCGACCGGTTTAATCGGATTGCAAACTATTCATAGGATTATAGAACATCAAACACAAACGATCATTAAACACAAAAATATATGCACTAAATTTTGGAATTTGTTACAACTTTGAAAAATTCACGATACAAACTAAACTCAAAATTATTCCAATTTTCAGTTTTTTTATAAACAAAAAAAAATAGAAATTAATATTTTTTCCCATACTTGTAGTATTATTAATAATTCATGATTCGAAATTAGAAATATAAGTTATAAGTTATAAACATGAATTATAAATTATAAATATAAATTATAAAAATAAATTATTAACAATTCACATATATTCGCATATAAATTACAAATATAAGTTACACATTATAAAGATAAATTATAAATCATAAATATAAATTGTAAATTATAAATTGTAAGTCAATGGCCAGGATTTGCATTTTCACCTCAACTCCAAGTCGACGGCGACGAGCAGGGATCTGCGTTCTGCGCCTGGAAGTACTTCTCCACGACGTCCTTACAGTCCCAGACATGATAGACAACGAGTTGAAGTGTGATGAAGAGCATAATCACGAGTATCGGCAGACTGAGCATGCTCTCGACATTTCCCAAAAATGAGTGCACGTTGACCGGCACCAAAGAACTCATCCTAACTAACTTGGCCGATCAGTTGCTTCGGATGAGCGCCATCGCAAATTTGGCCGACGATAATTCGGTGGTTGAAAGTGACAAAAAATGTTGTTAATTCGTACAGGGAATTTGACAGTTGACAAAATAACGAAGTTAATCGCGAGATTGTGACAAATGCAAGTCGGACTTTCTTTTTCAAATATTTCAAAATTGGTGAAACGTGCTGATTTTGGCAAAGTTTGATATTTTAATTTATGTATTGTGGTACTGGAGTATGAAAAAAGTCTATCACACATTTTTTTAAATATAATATTTTATGAATATTAATTTAAATATAACAAATAATATATTATTTGCTTTTATAAAAGTTAATTTGTTTCAACTGATATACTTTATAAATATAAATGTATAATATAATTTACATATATCAATTTACAAATAATAATTCTGATTATTTTAATAATGATTTATTTCGATATAAATTAATTTTGATGATAAAAAATAATTTGTATTTCAATACATTAACAGAAGAATCAAAAAATTGTTTTTCATATTTGTCACTAGTTGAAGTGTTAATTTGAGGAAAAAACATTTTTTATTTCAAAATCTAAAACTCAATTTGATTTTCGATAATAAAATTGAATTTATACTTGAATTTTCAAAATAAAAATAGTTTTTTTTTTTTTTTAACAGACAAAGTATAAATTGATCGAAAAAATTAATTGATCGTAAATCGTCAATTTGTAAACAAAAAAAATTATTTGTATGACATAGTCAATTGTCATAAATTGAAATATCAAATAATAAATTAAATTATTTTAGGTGTGACCATAATACTCGAGTTCTACAAATACGAAATTTTCAATAAGTTGAAATTAATAATATTGTTTACCTTTATAATTTTATTTTTACAAAGGCTACTCCTTTGAGCAAATAAAAAATTATTCAATTGTAAAAACGCTTTCATAGACAGTTATAAAAGTTTTTATTTGCTTATTTATTCAGCGACATCTAGACATTGACTTGTCTATGTTTAGGTTATTTGAGCATTTTGGTATCTTTTACCAAACTTCGTCCCCTTTTTTCTTTTCTTATACAAAAGAAAAAAAAAGAAAAAAAAAGGAGAAAACTGGAGAGTATATCAAATTTCACTCAAAGTTCCATTGGGAATTTCGACTGAGGGCGCCACTCAAGCAAATAAAGTTATATAGATAAATAATATATATTTATTTAAATTTATTATTAATCTTGAGTGGATCACATTAAAGGAATATTTTAAACTATAAGATAAAAATATATAAATTAATATCAAGTATTATCTTGTTCTTCCTTTTGTTTCTATTTTTCGATTCTTTTTTGGCACCTTATTTTTACCATTTTTATCAAGAAAAATTTTTTTACAAATTTCTTCAGTTGAATTTTTAAAAACTTTATCTTCAGTCAGTTTTTCCTCAATATTAATGTCTTGATAATACTTTGAGTGAAAATTGATCTACTACATTTTTTCTTCTTGTTTTTTTTTTCTTTTTTTTCAGTTTACTAAAACTATAAATCAGTTCGTTTTTCTTCTCTTTTATCTTCTTGATGAGAGTAGAAATTCCATTAAATTCGGGCTACTTCTTTGAGTATAAAATGGAGTTCGTTGAAGTTGACGCGTGGAATGTCGAGATTGAGTCAATGCTTAATAAATATAATTTGGCCATCAGCTGTTCGTCGCGTGCTGCTTTTTTCGCCACTTTTATCGTCGTTTTTTCTTCTCTTTTTGCCGCGGCCGGTGCGGTCTCCTCGGCGTTACTTGCGGACTGTTTTCCGAGTACTCCACGTCGCTGGGATCGTCCTGAAAATGATTAGCGATGTTTAAAAATGAAGTGACAATTGTTTAAAAATAATATAAAAGATTATAGATTAGACATTGAAAATAAAGGAAAAATTTGAATATTTGAAAAAGTATTTTTCGTTATGAAAAATTAAAACTTTTATACAATATTTAATTTATCACGAAATAAATATTAAATTTAAAATATTAAACGTTTTGTATAAAAAAAATTTATTAATTTTGTATACAAAATTTTTATTAATTTACAATGTTTTTTTTCTTACTGATGTTTACAAGAGAGATTAGAGATAAGATTTTGTAATATTTAAAAAAGAAAAAATAACATTTGTCTGTAGTTTGAAAAATTACTTTAGTGATTGTGATCTTGAAATGATTTTTATTTGGATTTTCATTATTCTTTTTTTTTTTTTTTTTAATAAAAATATTACCTTCAAAGTAGCAATTCCATCGGTCGGATTTGCATTAAAAATTAGTACAGCTAATAAACAACATATTTGAAAAACAGCGCCTACGTAAAGTCCATATCTCACTATCATTTCAATGAACGTCTCTTCTGGAGGAAGAAGTAGTCTTTTCAGTTGCGGGTCAGTCTCGGCCATTTTTCTCTACAAAAATTCTTTGTTTTAATAACGATTCGATAAATGCAATTTGGTAATCAAATGTGCTTTTTATAATAAAATATGCAAATCATTAATCAATAAATAAAAAGAAAATGAAAATTAAAAATGCACTTGTATACATTTTGAAGTATTGAATTTAAAATCTGGTGATGTAATCTGATCATTAATGTTAAATGTCAATATCAAAAGAATAAAAAAAACATGAAATTTGATTTTAAAAATTGTTCCATAAAAAAAACATTTAGCTGCATACCATTGAAAATCTTGTTTGTCAATAATTTTCACATAGTAAAATTGTTTTTTTTTACAACATTACATTTCTTTAATTTTATTAATGGCATGTATTGAAAGTATTGAAAATCTAATTTAGGATATTTGTAAACAAAATAGCATAAAAATATTGAAAACAACAGTTAGAAAATATTAAATTGCTATGCATTTCAGTAAATATCATTAGAAATATCTAATAAAATGTCCAAAATATTCACAGAATATTTAAATATTATTTACACATGAAATAAAGTTTTTTAATTTTTATACTAACTATTTTCAAACATTAATGAAATGTATGTAAATCAAAACTCTCAGCACGAAAAATGTATTTTGCTCTGTAACATATAAATATTTTTAGCAACCATTTTCAAAATATATAAACATTTACATACAAATTAGAATTTTTATAATTTCGACCTTATACATTCTTTTAACATTAATAAAATGTAATGAAAATATCTGAAAACATTATACGATATTTATAAACATATATATACACAAAAAAAGAAAAAGTATTGAAAATTTTGTAAAAAAAAAGGATGTTTCATATAAATGCATTTCACTGTTCATCGTGAAAATAATTTGATCATTTACAAATAAAAAGAACAATTTTTAATGTTCAACTTTCAATGTATCAACTCGTTCCAACATTATTGAAACATAATTAAACGTTTGACAGTTCGATTCAGAAAAAATGCATTTTTCAACTAACTCTAAATCATATCTCGCCATACAACAAAAGGTGGTTGGCAAAAAAATCCAAGCACTCGAGTGGCGCGCTCGACCTCAAAGGTCAGCGTTTACCGTGCACCGACGTCGTCGCCGTATCCTCGGTTCTCGGCCTCTAAACAAACACATACACCCACATCTCCCTCGGAAATCAATAATTCAAACGTCGCTCGCCCCGTCTGGCCATCGGCCAACTTCACGCCATTGCGACCAACGAATCCCCATCGATGGCCAAATGTCGATCAATTTCTTCTCGATCCCTCGACCTCTAAAACAGAACAAAAGTTTCAGTAAAAACCACGCTCGAAAACAACAACAACGAACATAAACAAACAACCAACGCGAATAACCTCAAACCTCCCCCCTCCGGCGCAAAAAGTGAGAGCTACTTTTCTGAAGTTGCTCCATATAGATGGCGCTGGCATCGACGACACTCGCGCCCTCTGGCGATCGCTTATCAAACGTTGTCCAACAATAACAAAATAACAACAACAAAAGGTCATTCTCGTTTCAAAGATCGTTGAGGTCGAACGAAGGTCGAATTGCCATACATTTATAATCGTTTGTAATTCCGTGAATCGCCTTCGCAAGCAACGTCGCGATCCGAGCGATTTGAATTTCGCGCGCGCCGTTGGCGGAAGTGGCGCTGGGTGCGAGGCTTCGTGGCGTTGCTGCGTCCGTGGACGTGAACCATTGTTTTGCACCGCAGAAGTATGGCTGCCATCTTTGCCTGCCGATGGATGTTTTGTACGAAAATCGTTCGCGGGCCGTCTCGGTTTTAACGGCGTAACGTCGCTGGCGCCGCGTGGCCGCGGGAATCAGGCCGGCGCCGCCGCCCGGGGCCCTCGCAGTCGCGCCCGCTCGGCCGTGCGCGCGAGCGCGCGCAAAATGCGTCTGTTTACATGCGAGCTCGTCCGCAGCCCTGTCAGTGTCAGGTAAGTGGCCGCGAAAACCGACCCAGGGTTCCCCGAACCGCCGACCAGCCGACCTCGGCGAAGCGGCCCCGAGC
>JABFOV010002689.1:0-18956 GCA_022817685.1 Aradophagus sp. ZL-2020 | reverse complement strand
AATCTGAAGGACTAGTTCCACTGTTATTAAGTTAAAATAGTAAAATTTACAAAAGATAAAGATTTGAAAATGTATAAAAAGACATACTATAAAATCTAAATTACTTACTTTTCATTTTTTTTTTTTTATAAAAAAGAAGACGGAAAATGAGAAGTAGAGATGTCTCGTGGGTTCGAAAATGTGTATAAAAAACAGGTATAATAATTTGCAAAAAAAAAAAAAAAAAAAAAAAAAAAAAAAATTTGTAAACTTGTCATTTGAATAAAAGAAATTCATTTCGAATACGTGCACTTTTACATTAGCACATTGAGAAGAACTCTATTATCGATTTCGCGCGAAGAAATCGGAAACTTTGTTTGGATAAAAAATAATAAAGCTGCTTTCGAGCATCTGCTAATACAACAATTTAAATTCACCTGCACTCGATGTCACCTCTTTTTTCCCTGTTTACTTTGGAAATCAGCCGAAGCGGCAACGCCATAAGTTTCTCATCGTCATTCAATCTGTTTAATAAGATGACGCGACAAAACAAAGCCCGAGTTACTATTTCGGGCATCAAAACAACAAAATTAGATCCTCGGATATGAATAGCGTATTAAATGGACTGTCGAAATCAATCTGTCGATCGTTTATTTTTGCATAAATAATGTGACGGAAATAGTAAACTAGCGATCGCAAAGTTTATATACTGTATCTAAATATTGAAAAAATTCTAATCACATTTATAGATTTTTTCTCTTACCTGAATACTAATTAATTCATTCATGTATTTCTTCATATTATAATTACATATATATCATCATTAACAATTTTTTAATGATAAATGTATGTAATAATAATATATTATCAAAATATATCAAAAAATTTTTTTATTCACCATATTACTAATTATAATGACTTCCTCACTATTTATTACACATAGTTAAATTATCCAAATTTCATTTCAATGTTACATTCATTAATTGTTTTTTAATTTGTATAATTTAAAGCGCAAAAAATTGCATCTCGTTGTAGCGTGAAATGCGACGTTTTTTCTCATATTTTCGCATTCCCTATCCGTCCCCCGATTTATTAGTTTAACGCATATCTTGAAGAGTTTGCGTCATCAATGCTCGATGACTGATCGCGGCGAACGCAACATCGCGTTTGGAATATTCGCGCGAGCGCGAGCCGAACCGGAAACGGATGAGTCGGTCGAGCGAACGCCTTCCCCCTCCCCTTTGGCCCGACATCTTTCGTCCATCGTTGCTGCCCCCCCCCCTCCCCCGCCTTCATTCGTGCGCTCTTTCTCTCCTCTCTCAGCTCTTCGTGCACTTACTCATCTTCCGATTCAGATTCTCGCAATTGTTCGTTGGTCCAGATGATTTCTTACATTTACTTGTTCGTTTGATTATTCATTGCATTTAGATATCATATTTATTTCTGTATTTAAATATAAGTAGAAAATAGTTTATTACTTACCGAGGAAAAGATGAGTTATAAGTTGCTTCTACGAAGAAGGGCTACCAACATAAAGACTATTGTTTACCGAGTTGAGTACAATATTTTTCCTGCAAAGAAAGTAAATTGTGTTGGTATCATTGGTATCAATAGTTGGTATCACTCGCCTTCGGTTTCTCCACTTTTTTGCAATTTATTACTGAATTTTTAGTCGTTACCACTGTATATATCATCAATTATGATTACAGCGGCAACGTGGCATTACGTTAATTTTTACAATTGAGGTTATAAAGCTGGTTGTATGAATGCAATGGTACCAACGACAAAATAATTGACAACGTTGCCAAATCTTTTGTGATCATGCAACGTTATTAAATTTTAATATAAAGATAGAAATTCAAAAATAACGACACGATCACGTGCCAAACTTTTTCGTTTCATATGAAATTTTGTGTAGAAAAAAAATTGGCATCCTACTACGTAGACGACGATGAATCTATTTGTCTATTTTTTAATATTATATCGACTCGTACACCGCGCTAACACTGCAGCAATGACGTATTGTATTTTTATATTTAGCGCCATTTATTTCTGGAAGATGCGTTACGCTGTTCGGAAAATGCCGCTCGGTTCGGAAAAACACGCCTTTCTTGCTTTTCCGATTCATCATTTGAAAATAACCAAACTATAATATTCAAATTTTCTTCTGTTCTGCTCCGAAGTCAGCAAAATTCTATTATAAAAATTAATCGACTTTCCTCCATCTTATAGTTGAAGACAATTAAAATTCACGTGACCTCGTCCTACATTAAAACACGTTTTTAATTACTTGAATTTGATATAATCAGACATTTAGATTGTTTTATTATAAAATGTAAAATATTCATCATTGCTGGGTCGGTGCAATTAAGAAATCTGGATAAATTTAATTTTAAGTCTAATTTTTACAATAATGATATCCTGTTTTTTAATTAGGTGAATTGGATCTAATTTAAATCGTTTCCAATCATTTCATAATTAACTTATTCTTGTCTGTACAACAAATATCAATCCATCTCTGGAAATTTATCAGAAAATTCAAGTTATTCAAAAGTCTTCAACATTTTTCAAAGTTTTCTGAACCTCGAAAAGAGCTATTAAAATATGGCATAAAAATGAAAATTTTCCAAAGACCTTGAATTGATTAATTTTGATGAAATGCACTTTTTCTGAACGTCGGGAAGTGTGTGTACAAAAAATTAGACGTAAAAGTCGATTGGAGATTGAATTGTCGTTACAAATTCTTACATAGAAATCGACACGTCAAAGGGAAAAAGCAAGACGTACGAAAGACAGAGTATTGGCCGTCGTTCCATCGTTTTTCTTCGCGCGCTTGCTTTTTTTTTTTTTTTTTTTTATTCGTTCGACAACGATTGAATTTCCTGCCGTCTGTAATGATTGACGCGACGTTGAAAAGCCCTTTCGTACGGTTTGAAAACCGTTTCGACGTCGCGCAGCGAGTCATTCGGCGCAATCGATTTCATCGAGTTTTCAGCGCCGAATGAAAAGCTCCGCCAGTTGGGAAAGCAACGTCGCGTCGCAGTTTTATCTGCTGCGAAGTTTCCCATGACGGCGAACTTTGTCTCGTTACAAAACGTTGTTGCGTTAACTTTTCCAACGGTTGAAAGATAAAAACAATTCTTCCTGTTTTCCTTCTCTCGGCGAAAGCATAATTAACAAAGCACAAAGTGTAATTTTCCTGCCTTTACTATCTTGTCACCAATTTTTTATTATTATTATTATTATTATTATTATTATTATTATTATTATTATTTAAAAATAATTAAATATGAAAATTTTGCATCGTTTTTTTGCAACTGATTTAGTAAATTTAGAATTAAAATTATTCATCAAAAAAGTAAATGTAAGAACGAAACGATTCATATTTAAGTAATTAACAGGATCTCCTTTTGTATTGCCAAAATTAAATTTTCGGTGTAGAAAAATACTTATGCTTTAAATTTGCTGCAAAAAAACGTCGGAAACTTTTTATAACTATATTCGTAAATTGATATTAAGTAACATTTTGCGAAAAAATTAACATTTTTTCATATTTACTTCATGATGTTCAAACCATGTGGATGTTTCCACGTAAAAAACTGCAAGTGCATGTTTTTCGCTCCGAAATAACGAAAAATGATGCTGCGAATTTTGAAACTTGACGCGCATAAAAAGTTTACCGTTCGACCAGTGTTAAATTTATTCTCCCTCTTTTTTTTTCCTCTCCTTTTTGCCTCTAGCGTCTCTTTCTATCATTCGCGCGCAACAAGATCGAAACGGAGCGCAAGCTCGTGTAACACGGCAATTGATATTAATTGGAGTAATTGGTCGTTCTGTTTAGACGAGCCTCGCTCGAGGTGCAGATCGTGGGATGACGTGGGGCCCACCAGAATGGAGACCCTCGGCCAGCACAAGCAGTACAAGAGCCACCACCACCAGCCGCAGCAGCAGCACCCGCCGGTCGAATCGACCCGATCAAACACGTCCACGCAGTCGGGCCGCAGTGAGGACTCGTGGTGCTCGGCCTCCGACCATGACCCCTCTTCCGACGACGAGAGCGAGAAGAGCAATATCAGTATTAAGTAAGACACTTCTTGCTTTTATTCCGATCCACCGACGCCTTCGTGTGATCGTACTTGCGCTTCTCCTCCGGATAGAAATTGTGTTGAATTCAAATTACACATTTTCCTTTCTTTCATTCATATCGCTTTGTTCAATCTACTAAACTATAACAAGAAAACCATATTGTGATCAATAGAACGTAAATAGTGATTTAAAAATTTGTATTGTAGTTTACTGTATGCTTTGAGATTAACGCCATCTATGCTGCAAAATGCGCCATCTACAACTAAGGTGGACCGAACTTGCTGCGCCATATTGTTTAACATGCATTGCATTCGTTTTATATTGTAATAGATAGAATACAAATAGTAGGCTATGAGTTAGAATACAAGATGTATATTTATTACTATATGCAACCAATACTTGGCAATATTTTAGAAACTTTAGTTGGAAAATACTTTTCTTGGGTTATCGAAATACTGTTCTTTACAATATGGTTTTCTTGGTATACTTTTGTGGATGTTGATCTGTTAAACAGTATTACACGTTCTTAAATAAAATCATATATAAAACTTTCAGTTAGCTGAAGCACAATGATGGAAACTGATTATCGGATATTGATTTAATTGAACTGATTTCTTATTTTATTTTTTATTTAATTTTTTGTAAGTTTAGATGCAAGAAATTCTCTTAAATAGCGACCAAAGTATTTTGTTGAGTGAAACAGATTTTTGCTGTTTTAACAAAATGCTTCTATCCGTGTGTATATATATATATGTCTGTGTGTCCGTGCTTTTCCTTTTTCAGCCTTTCGAATATGAAACGAGTATCCATAAAGATAGTTTTATTGGCAAAGCCATTGATGACGATAGAACGAATTGCACCAAGATAAAAATAATCTCTTTTGGCACGAAAACCTCTGAAACTAAAGCTTTTCATTCCTTTTTTTATAATAACAAATTCAAAGTTGAAAGCATTAATCCCAATACATATATAGTCGATTTTCAAATTACTGTTTTTATTCTGTTAATTACAATATGAAATAAATGCAATATATATGGTTTCTCAGTGTATATAAGTTTCTACCGACTCTGAATTCTCGTTAGAGAACAAGACCCTTGTCGGGTCTAGAAATCATCTGGAAAGCTTTGTTCATTCTAATTTAACTTTCTCATTGACTTTTCAAGTGACTTTGTCATTTTTTGCTTCATTTGACTTTTTTCCCTTTCGGATTAAAGTCTTTTCTTACTTTTTATTTAAATACACAATTGCGAAACATATTGGATCTAATCTGTCAGCGGCGTGCGAGCACCTCAAAGTATGCTAATGGAGATCATTTCTAAAGAATAATGCGCATGAGAATTAATCTGAACATTAATTGCATGCATTGCGAAATCCATTCAACTCGATAGTCCCAGCAGTCGGATGAAACTTTCGTCATTTGGTGTCAATGGCAACAATTCTTCTTCTCCTTCTCTTATTCTTTTTCTTTTTCTTTAAATACAAGTAAAATGCATTATTACTTTGTTATAATTAATTGCAAGGAGAACAAAAAGAAGAACGGGATTCTCTGATAATTGAAGGTTCTAATTGTTTCATTGAAAAACCTGGAATAACAACTACGGATACTTATTTTTCTTCAAATGGACGTGATGTAACGTAAGAATGGGGCATAAAATCGTTTGATGATGACAGTTCTTAGAAATTATATTGAAAAGTGTTAAACGAGATGTAAGCGAGCATTGGAAAAAAAAGTCGCATACGATTTTGAATGTAAAAATGAAATGGAAATTGAATAAAGAAACGGGAAGTACAAATATAAATATTGTACAATGTTTGGAGACTTATTTATGAGATGTATATTTATTTTGAATAATATATGAGGCTGTATTTTTCTTGCGACAAATTTTACAAATTAGCAAATCGGTGTTATTTTTCACTTATCATATTTACCAATTAAAACGTCATGATTGAAAAAAAAAAGTATCTGCTTAGACACACATGCATGTTTACACTCTTGCATATACAAATATAGATATTTATAAGTACAAGAAACGTGGGTCGCTCGAAAGTTATTCTTAAAAATATTTAAATCTTATCTAATGTCTGTGTCATCACGGCATTTTCAAACATTGATAAAGCTTTGATCAACGGCAATTAGTAGATAATTTTCAGATATGTTAATACGAATCTTGTCTTAAAATAATTCAGTTATAGTAATAATGTATTATTAAAAAAGAAAAAAAAAGGAAATCTATAATTCAACGTATACAAACCATAAAAAATTGTAAGTAACTATTAATTGATTTCACAAGTACATAAACACATTTTTTGTATTAAATTTTACTAGACTTGAAATTACGACCGATTGTCTGTAAATTGATTCTATTGAAGTTTACGAATCTGTAAATATCAATACAAAGCAATCACAAGGAATATTTCAAACTTTATATAAGTAACAAGTAATAACACTACAGTTTACACTTTAAAAAGCAAAATCCGTATTAAACACAGTTATACCAAATTAAAATAAAATCGTCGATTTGTTTTGTCTTGAAATGACAAATAAAAATACACAGACATTTTTAAAGTTGAAACTTAAATACTAATTAAATTATCACAGAAGAAGCGATAACGTTACAATACTTATTAATTCCTCGATGAAAAAGATGAACCACTTTTTTTGGTGAATTGACTAATGTTAATGATTGTCTAACAGGAGCAATTGTCAGTTGAGAAACACGTTCCACAAGGCGTTCACTCTCTGCGATAGGTGGAAAACGCAAAACATGCGCGTCAGCAACGCCGAATCTTTGGACTCGTCGAGTACCTCCAGGCTGTCTCGATGGTTCAGCATTCGACGAGGCTCGGCTCATCAGTATGACGTCGACACGTCGGATACGATTTCGCTCACGAGCCCCATGAAGACGCCGCAGATGCCTCAACTTAACGAGGTAATTAAGGTAGTTCTGTCGTAAAATTCGAATTTCTAAAATTCAATGCGTTTAGAATTTTCAACATAAGTTCATAGTAATAGACAATAAAATCTAACATAACGTCTACAAAAAATGGCAATATTTTTGCAAAAATACTTGAGTAAAACGTTATATGATCCATATATATGTATATTGCATGTATACCGTATATATATCGCATATACATCTTGCTATATATATATATGACATATATGGTATATATTACACTATATATACGGTATAAATGTCAGATATTAACTAACAAGTTATACGTTCTTGATATACACGTGCTATATATGCGGATCATGTCACATTTTGTGTAATCTGACATTTAAAGAAGCCCAAGTACTCGTAAAAAAAGTGATAAAAAGTATACATGCGACAATACCGAGGAATCAATTTATTAAGCAAATGTGTGTCTCAACTCGCTGACGAAAATATTGCCATAATTAAGAGAACATTAAATAAAGAGCGGTGACGAAGTAAAAGAAACGAAATCAAACGAGTTGCGCAAGCGTGAAGGAAAAAAATCGCCGCCGCGCAAATCGGAGGCGTTCAAAAGTAATAACATAAAGTAACAAGAGAAATGTGTTGTTGCGGTGAGACAGGTCGAGGAAGAAAGTGGAACCCTGGCACAGTTTCAGAGTGTGCAGCAGAGACGGCAAGTGCCGCTGTCGCTGCCACCGGCCCCGGTGAATTTGACGCCCCTGCAGATCAAGAGACGCTATATCGTCGCTGCCATAGTTCAGTCGGAAAACAGTTATGTCGCCACTCTACAAAGACTCGTCAATGTAAGTCACAAGAAACAAAGCTGGATGAAATGTGAAACTAGTGCGGTGCGTCCTGTCGAACGTTTTCTTTCAGCGACAAAATGTACTTTTCAGAATTTCTTTTCAGGAATACAAGTGATTCCAATTTGATTCTTTTTTTTAATAACTGAAGAATTACTCAGAAAGGACTTCGTCGAATCAATAAAGCAATTTAAATGCATTTGTATGGTAACGTCAAAGAAATATTTTGCTTTCTTTATCAATAGTTTTGTATACTTCACTTTTTTGAGCCAAGTCTGGTAATGATTTATTTATTAAGTTTATAAAATGTTAAATAACTTACAAGGTGATTTGGTTGGAGTGTCGAAAAGAAGAATTGATAAATAATTTTTAAAAGTACGGATGGTAATGATAATTATTGACGCACTGTACGAGGAATCGAATTTAAATAATAATATTGAATCAAATTGAATTTAAACATTAATTAGAGTTGAATATTGCAGGATTATAAGAAGTCACTGGAAGAATACACGCCGCCGATTCTGAGCCAGCAAAAGATTGCAACGCTGTTCCACAAATTGCCGGAGATCTTGCAGTGCCACACAATTTTTCGAATCGCGCTCGCGGAATGCGTCCGATCGTGGGACAAAGATGAGAAACTTGGTGACGTGTTCGTCGCGAGCTTCAGCAAGGCCATTGTCCTCGATATTTATAGCGGATTCATTAACAATTTCTCCGTGGCCATGGACCTGGCCAAACAGGAGTCCAAACGCAAAACTGCCCTTAATGATTTTTTCAAGGTCTCACATCAATTAATTTATCTTCTCCACCTCGCCTTTCGAACCCCCCTCCCTTCGTTTCTACTCATCGCTTTGCTCTTTTCCACAATGATGTCGATCCCAATGCTATTTTTGCCTCAACGTACAATAATCGGTATTTTCAGGTCAAACAAATCAGCGCGCACGACAGATTATCCTTTTTTGGACTCATGGTCAAGCCGGTTCAGAGGTTTCCTCAATTTATACTGTTTTTACAAGTAGGTTTCGCTTCTTTTTATTTATATACTTCATACAAAGTGTAAGAAAAACGATAACGAGAAGTTATGATGAATCAAATTACGATTGTAAATGAAACAATCCTTTTAGACATCAATAGGACTAAATTTGTCAGCTTTTATAGTGTGAAGTTCCATATGTACATAATTAAGACATGAAAAGACTTAGTTAAGAACATGCGTATCCATTTAAGGATACATTATTTTAATGTATATAAGTAAACAAATCAGTGCAAAGAAACAAGACATGAGATAAATTATGAGCTAAGAAGTAATTCGACGAGTATTTTTGACTTAATTCGTCGTTCAGAATAAGATAAAAAATTATAAACTTTAAGTTTCCAGTGTTTATTATTAAATGAAAATAAAATCTAATAAAATTTTTTAAATGAGTCTGTATTAATTTAACAATAAACAAACATTTTCATTGTAAAATATATTAAATCGTATTAAATTTGTTTTTCGTTTACTAATAATCGTCTGCAGATATTTTCATTTAACGGCATAAAAACGTGATTTCAAGTTGACCTAGTTTCATAGAAATTGTTCAGCCGAAGATGAAAAAACTTGTTATAGTAACACGTTTGCTTGTCTGTCAAATAAAATATAGGACTTACTGAAACACACGCCACATGGTCACCATGATCGCATGTCGCTACAGCTCGCGCTAACGCAATTGGAGAGCCTGGCGGAGATGCTGAACGAGCGCAAAAGAGAAGCCGAACAATTCCAAGCGTTCAAGGAAATGTTGCGCCACGTCTCGGGCAAACTTTCGCACAGACCTCTTTCCTCTTCTTCGCGTTATTTGATCAGAGAGGACAACGTCACACAATTGGTAACAAAATACAGAAAATTGTAAACCAGTTTCTAAATTGAACTACAAATTTTTTTTTAATAACTGTTTTTGATGAAATTATGTTTGATAAATAATTAAAAATGACGAACTTCACGATACATTAATTCTGAAAAATCAAAATGTATTAATGTGCAAGAAGTTTGTATTGTTTTTTACAACAAATTGAAATTTAATTTGAATTTAAATCAATTAAAATATTAAAATATTGATAATTGCAATATGTTTTCATATATATACATCGGATGGTTTTCATTACTCAGCAAAAAATATTCATTAAAAAAATTTCTAAACAGGAATTCAACCAAAGTGGAATGGTGACAAAGACCAAAAGAAGAAGACTGTTACTTTTGAATGATTTGGTCGTTTGCGTCTCTGTAGCGCCAAGATCCACGGAGGACTTTTCTAGCAGTGAGAGACTAACGTTGAAATGGACTTCTTCAGTGTCTGACGTTGAAGTAAGTGAAGAAAGTTTCTATAATATATAATTTTTTTAAATGAAGAAAAATTTGTTTTTTATTTGTTAATAACCGTATTATTAACTACAATTTTCAAATGAAGATGACTTTCATACTATACACTCAAATTTTTTATATTAAAAAAATATAGTATTCAATAATCCCTAACTTCCAAAATGTACAAACTTCAGATTCAGGACACGAGCGCTTCGCCAACGTTAACTCGATTGTTAGCGGCGGGTCAAAATAAAGGAGGCAGTTTGAAATCTGACCGAAGTGGCAGCGGCGAAAATGGACAAGTCGGTGCGGACAATCTCTGCGCCGAAATGAATGATCTCATGCAAGATTACGAAGTGATGTCGAGGATAACAGACTTGGTCGCGCAGTTGAAAGGGACCTACGACGTAAGTACTCCTGCTTTTGCCACTTTTAACTTTAAAGTGCATGACGAATTCCAAGCAAACGGTCGTTCACATATAATCGTCAACGCACTTTTACAGGGCATCTCGGTCGAATCTACGAAGCAAATATTACAGTCGATTCAGTCTTCCATTCAGCGCAAAGGCGAGGACATGGTTTGGGCGGATAACTGCTGTTTGCAGCTTACCACCAAACAAGGCCAAATGTACACCTTCCAGACGGAAAATCCACTTGTGAAGAAGGACTGGATAACGGAACTCAGGCTCGCACAACTAGCCCTTGATCCCAATAATTCACCGTCGTGGGAAGTGCCTGAACAAGAACAAAGATTGTCAACTAAAATGCCACTATTTGTTAACGCACAACCTGTCTATCACTCACAACATCAAACTGAAGTACTTATCTATTTTCTTTTTTCTTATAAAATAATACTATGAGTGATATAACTCTGATGAACTATTGCTTTTTAGCAACATATATTATCTTTTTTTTTTCATTTTTGATTTTTACTCTAGAACTACTCTGTGTTTGACATTTCGTAATGAATTACTATTAAATTTTATAAAAATTAAAAGTTACTATTTAATTATCATTTCTACTTTTCAGGTACGTTGCGGCTGTTATTACACGACTCAGTATCCGTGGACCACTCGACGAAGGAGCAGAAATCAAAGTTACCTATGGATTTGCACGAGCGACGGCGTATCAAGTCACGTGACCATCTTTGGACAATCAACGACGGTATCGAATACGTCATTCAAAAAGTTAACGGCGTTTGATCTTGTCGAGACGCGGATTACGGCGATAGAGTTTGTCAAAGGTTTATCGGCGAACGAGCCTCCTGGATCGTTTACGAGCGACCTCATTTGGATGGGCACAGATTCACAACGTATCATCGTTTACTCAGCCTCGGAGCCTGAAAAGCAAGAACAAGTTGGCAGTTACCTCGCTTCAGGTCCAATCACGCAAATCAAATATCATTACGATAACGTTTTCATAGCGTTGACTACAGGCTCGCTGTTAATTTATAGAAGAAATTACGATGGATCTTTCGTTCCATGTAAGTTGATGATGTTTGATTATATCATTAAATAAATATACTGTAAACTGTAGATAAAAATTAAGATCAAGCAAAACAAATAGTGTAATTAGAAA
Organism: Aradophagus sp. ZL-2020; assembly: GCA_022817685.1. NCBI lineage: Eukaryota > Metazoa > Arthropoda > Insecta > Hymenoptera > Scelionidae > Aradophagus > Aradophagus sp. ZL-2020. The sequence continues at coordinate 7,230 of JABFOV010002689.1, read as the reverse complement.
GAAAAGTTACTGCAAGGTTTAAAAGAATGTTGCCAGAATATTTGAAACACAATTATTGGTATAATTTTTTACACAAGATAACATTTTTTTATTTCAGCTGAACCAACAGTGATACCTTTGGGAACAGATCCAGTGCCATGTTTGATGCCAATCAATTCGTCCGTCTATGCTGCATGTGGCAAGAAAGTTTGGGTACTTAATGCGCTGAGTTGCGAAATCACAAAGAGTTTTATCGTGCAGCATGAACACGTTGGCAATGTAAAATTAATGGCCCACTCTGGCGTCGGTTTGTGGGTTGTTTTGGAAAATTCAAGTACAGTTTGCCTGTATCATACCGAAACCTTTAAACATTTACAAGACATTAATATTGCATCCAACGTCGTAAAAATCACAAAGTCGCAAAACAGGTTGGTATTAAAGAAACATACTTTTTTTAATACAAGTACTCTAATTCTGTGAACGTACTTCTGTAGTGAATATGCTATAATTAATAATTTAAAAATAAAGCTAATTAATCATAAAAGCTGTTAAATTTAATTTCTAAAATTTAATATTGTTAAGAAAAAAAACTTTTAAAAACTAAGTTCAGTTAAAATAAACAAGTAATAAGTTAATACAATTTATCCTCTTTCTTCAGTGGTTGCGGAGATAGTTTGAACAACAACAGCACAAACCACAGCAATTATAATCACTACCAACATCATCATCCAGCGGCCATTACAGTGACTGCATTAATGGCTTGCAAAGGTCTCCTGTGGGTTGGCACAAACGTCGGGATCAGCTTAACCATTCCTCTACCACGATTAGAAGGCGTGCCAATAATCAGCGGCCGTGTCAATATTTCTTACCATGCTCATTTCGGTCCAATAACGTTCCTTCTCGCAATTCAAAACAACAAGAACGGCTCGTATGAGAGGGAACGTAAAGACGAAATTGAAGATACGACAAACGGAGTTGGCGTTACCTCGGAGGACATTGCCAAGGAAAATGCGGTTGGCAGCAGTGTGGAGCAACGATCTGCTGGCGACAGGATGAGCATCGACTCAACGTCATCGTCAGTCATGAGGCTAAAGCAACAACTTTCAGCCGAAAGTCCGGTGCTTTTGCGGCGCAAAAGAAGTAAAGAAAAGGAACATCGAGGTTCAAAGACATTACCACGTGGACTTGGCTGTGGCACAGGTTTCTTGTCAAGCTCAGTTTCCAGCTCTCAAAGTTCGGGCGAAAACTGCGACGTTTATGGACTTTATGGAGAACTCATGTACATTAAAGATTATGACAATGAAAATCTCATTGCGTCAGGCATTGATCCAGTTTATGAACCTCTTAGGAGAAGCGATCCTGAATTGGCAGCTATCCCTAATAAAGTGAGTATGCAGTGATTCTTTTCTTCTTTTTTTTCTCTGCAGAGAGAGTCTTGTCACTGAAATCTTAATATTACAGCTGCGTTTTTTTTTACTTCAAAGAATTCAGTAAGAAGAAATATGATAAGTTAGATTGGTTGATGAAAACTATCCAATTAAATTTCTCATAGCTATCCTTCAGAAGTGAATAAAAACGCATATAATGACTTATGTTCTATTCTATATTGGTTACCATACTGATCTATAAAATATCACTTTTCAACTTGTAAAATATATTATAAATAAAATGAAGAAAAAAGAATCAAAATCCTTAATTAAATACTCTGTTTTCATTTCCAGGTAAGCACTCTAGATCGCAGACTAAAAATGAAAATCACCAGACCAAAGTCATTGGATCTGTCAAACTGGTCGGTCGATTCGCACACAAGTTCTCTGTACACCTCGTCCGGTTCTGAGGAAAACCTGTCTTTAAAGGCTGGGAAATTGTCGCGGAACAGCAGCACCGCAAGTCGAAACAATCCGTACGATACGTCATCGATTATCAACGGCTCGGCTGCGCCAGCACCCGCACCCGAAACTAGCACGCCCAGCGTTCCACACGCTAAAGTGAAAGCCAACAACAAGAAGCAAAACTCGAAAGCAAACCAGCAAGCTGACCAACCGAAGCGCACAGTTCTGACGCTAATGGGCGGTCGTGGCTATGTCAACTGGCGGCAGATGGCCGATAAGACCCCGAGCGAGAAGGGCCAGAAGTCGTCGTCTACTTACGCGGCGAAAGAGCCGAACAGCACTGACGCACACATCGTCCTCTGGGAAATGAAGTTATGATGAATTTCCACGTTGTCCATTAAAGCGACAATAACTTTTTTTTTTTAAGTTTTACACCTCCGTTTTAGGTAATTTAACTATAATATTCCTATTTCGTTGGAAACGCAATAAATCAAACGGCCGATACGCTAAACCAGCAGTCATTTACAATAGACAAAAAAAGGGGGCAAGGGAGCAACATTAGTAAAAAATTTATTATTACAAGCATTTATAACAGTAGAGGAAATTGAAAAAGAATTTTTGTTTCTTGAATTTAGAGTTTAAAAAGTTGAAATTCGTCCATGTGTATTAATAATTTTTAGCGATGAGGTCGCTATAATGACTATTAGTTTAGCATATGTGACGTTGCCTGTCATATATGTTTGTATATGCAAAAAGTATATTTAAAGAAAGTTTCATATTTTCTTTATGTCACCTGGCTCTTCATTCCTTTTCCATCATTTTGGAAAAAACTTTTTTAGTTATGCCGACAGGTGGCGCCACGTTCGCCGTCATTCGTCGCCTTGCGGTGACTATATTGTTAATAATTAAAATTATTGTTGGAACGAGAGAGCGAGAGCGAGAGCGAGAGAGAGAGAGAGAGAGAGAGAGAGAGAGAGAAAAGAAGGGAAAAAAGGATTGATAAGCATGTCTATTTATACGATGATGTCGATTTTTTGGATCTTTATGTTTCATATCGACGTGCGCTTTTCGAAGGAGGTGAATTTCGAGGTGCTGCTAAATGAATCATTTTTCTTATATTCTTTTCCTTCTATATGTTCAGATCTGTCGACTATTTATATATATATATATCGTTCCAATATTTATTAGAGTTATTAATTTTGTATTTCTTTCCATAAAATTTCTTTTTGTTTTTTACATAAATATTTATTTGAATCAAAGTATTTCATGGAAGAATATTGTATCTTACCTTTTGAAGCACCGTTCAACATATACTGGCAACAAAATATGCTTAGAGTAGACAAACTTTGAACTATACTATTTCCTATTGATTCGTATGTATAAAAGTTCATCTAATCAAAATTAGTTTTGTACAAGTTTCATTGACTTTTACTTTATGATTTATGACAACAAACGCTAATTAGTGCCTTGTTTGTTAATTAATCACATAAAATTCGTTTCGTAAGTGAATGTTGATTATCAAACTGTAGAATGTGAACCAAAGTTAGAGCAATTGTGTATTGTGTTCGCATTTGTGACTGGCGTTTTGGAAGTCAAATTTTTTGCAGACATTTCTTTTTTTCATTCAGAGTAGAGACTTATGAAAATAAAGCCGCAAGGAGTTAGAGAAAAGATTGACAAATTTACAAGGTGAATCTAGATCGAAAGTGTATTACAAAATATGAGAATTACGCAAGTGTTGAATACGTATTTTCAAATGTTATATTTGTGTAATAGTTTACACAAACTTGTTTGTATGAAAAATTATATCTTCATAAAATATATCTTATGAAGCTGTACACATAAATGCCTTTTATGAACAAAGTTTGTAGCTGGCAGAGCTTGATGAATTATATGAACATCTGTTGTCATGTATCAAAAGTGGCAATCTTTTTACACTTTTGAACTAGTTGAAAAGTACTTTGTAAAGACATGTATTATGGACGTAACTTGTAAAGTAGCTAATTGTTTTCAAACTGTAACTAAACTAGAAAATATAATTCGACGACAATTACTGAAATACAGTAATTATAAGTAAATAATAAAAATGTAATACTTTTTGTTATATTTTTCAATTGCCTAAATCAACATTAATTTTTATTTAATTTAAAGAACTTTGTTCTTAATCTTTTTTTTTTTCAATAAAAAATTAAAATGATTTGACTCAAATTAACTGACCTGTGATGTATCACTTGTGCGCAATAGTTTGAATGATTGTTAATCCTTCGATTGTAGTGCACGCGTGTCTTATATGAAAGATAAGAATACTCGAAAATGATCAATCGGTAATAACTGATAAGTTATATTTATATTGTAAAATAGTGAGATAAAATGCAACTTTTTTAGTTGTATTGGAATTATCTGATTGAAATGTCAGTCATCAGACACGTAAAAGAAGCATATTCACCCCTCCCCCGTGACAACGTTATGACAAAAATCGTCGAAAACGTCCTGCATCAAGTTATATTCACTATTCGAAAAATTGACTGCGATATGAAATTCGTTTTTGTAAATAAAGTACATATAAATAAAGTACGCAAAAATTACTGAAATTGTCGAATTATGTTTTCTACATGCCATGCACCTGTATGCCATCTGTACGCTGTCACATGAGTTCTTGTATGGACATTTATTTTCATTAAATGACATTATTTCATTAAAATGTACAATGGAATTATATTTATTTATGTACAGTCTTTTTATTAATTATACGATTATACAATCAATACATGCAATCTAATTATTGTTGTAGAAACATACAGTCACACAAGATTAAAAGATAAAAAAATTGAATTAAAATCTGTTGCCATTTTTACATTTTAATTTGCAATGACATAATAATTATAAATTGGTTATTTTTCAGGTCATAAAGTTATTTTCACTATTATACTTTTTGATCAAAACTCAAGCAAAGTATTAATCTAATTATTTATTTTTATATATTAGATAAAGTACATTACAAAATTTGCATAAGTTATTAAAAAAAAAAATAAATAAAACTTCAATTCAATCCGCTTCTCAATATGACAAAATGAAATTAACATCGTATATAATTGATATCACAGTAAGCTTTTGAAGTGAGATGATCTATAAAACCCTGTTTCTTCTCAGATATGTACTACACCTCTATTAAATTTTTGAAAATCAAGTATTTTTTCTCTTCTTTTTCTTTTTTTTCTTCTTTTTCTCTGATATTGGAGTTTCCACTTTGAGTTCCTCTTGTGACAAATGCTGACCATCCATTTGACACATTTCTGCAAATAATAGACAATAATTAAATCAACATTATTGTAATTAAATTAAAGAATGTAAATATGTCGAATATATAAACGTTAGTTTTATTAATTAAGTATTAAATTATAGCTGAATTTTAAACAGAACATAAAAAATAGTATTTTTTAAATATATACAAAGTTGTAACACATTTTTACTCAGAAAGTAACAAGTTATTCATTATTTAATATTAAAAAAAAGTTTCAGTAATTATATTTATTTCCACTGTTCCTGGAGTGGGGGTGCCAGTGATAAAAAATATGAGTTAGTAGCCTAAAAGAATAATTTATTTGTCATAAAGATACTTTCAGTTATTTTCAGATACTTTCAGTTATTTTAAGTTTTATTATTTTATTAAAAATTATTTCAAAAACACTTAATTGTTAGCGATCAGAAGATACGAGTGCAGTTGAGCATATTGAGGACAAGTTTACATTTTTTAACAAATCAATAAAGTGTCAACATTTATTGAATCAGCCAGTATAAAATTTCTTACTACTTATTTGATTAATATAACTTTTTCAATTGTTCATAATTATTTATTAAATAACTAAAATTATTGGAAATGAAAATGTTATTTTGTAATTTTGAGAGCAAACTCATACTACACTTATCATGCTTTTAAAGAGAACCTATACTTGACATATTATTCAAGTATAATTTCTTGTTCAATTTAAGACGGGAATAGTTATATAAAAATAATATTTGTACAAATACAATATCGAATAATAATTGTTATTCAATACGCCATTTCAAATAACGTCTGTATTCTTCCGGAAGTGGTTCCTCAATTGATCGCAGTCGTAGAATAAGGTCTTCAAAAGTTTTAGAATTATCCTCTTGATTGTAATGTTCCACAGAAACACTACGTTCTCTCGGAACTGAAAAAGGTTTTAAAGTTATTGCTATTGTTTAATTCCATCTCTTTTATTTAATTAATTTTTTTCTTATTTTTATTTTGATAATACTGGTTAGTCAATTTGTCCTCTTACCTTTTTGAAAGAGTTTATCAATCATAAACAGTTCATTAATATTACAAATTCAATTAATAATATTAGTCAAAATAAGTAACAAAAAATAATTCGTTAATTTAAAAATAAGTAACACTTATTATTTAAAGAATTTTCCAAAACAATGTTATTCTTTAGGAAATAATGCTAAAAGTGTGTCAAATATAAGAGTTTAAATAATTGTTCAAAAGTAAAAAAAAAAGAGAGATGAAAAAATGTGAGTGATTGACAAAGAAAAATCTGTTCCATCTAAATATTTAATAAAATTTCATTCTTAAAATATCTAATATGTACAATCTTTGTGAATGTTACACTCTAGACGTCGCAAAATTACAATAAAATCCCTCTGCTTTGTCTCCCGTTTTCTACGATACAATTGGTATGCATGAAGTTTGACACATGCAACACATTGCAAATTAAGAAAATCATCAAAGACTTAACAATGGCTTTAATTGAAACGAGTTACTATTCAAATTTAATATTATTATACTAGATAAACGTTATGCTAAGATTAAACAAATTAAATTAAATTATTGAAAAAAAAATCGAGATAATAAATACAAGAAAAAATCAACATAATTTTACAAAACCAAATCCACTTCTAATACAAGAATAAATATCAATAATTAAGCGTCGATCAATGTTTTTAAACGTACAAAAATTGTGAAATCACAATGCACAAAAACGTTTGCTTAGTACAAAACCGTAATTCACTTTGTCGCTAGGTTTTTATCACAAATTTTTAATGTATTACAGTTATAAAAAAAAAAAAATAATAACTTTCTTGTACATATCAATCACACGTTTGCTCAAACTACGAAAACAAGTTAATCGTACAAATTCAAATCGTCTTTAGTGATTCTCTTAATGCTATTTAATAACTACGGTGTAATTAATATTATGATCAATATAATTGTACTGTCGTTGTTATCGTGACTACAATGACTATTATGACCGAAATGGATTTTTGGCGATACAACAGGTCATCTGAAGAGTTCGACTCAGTAAACGTGTTCATAAATATTTGTATAAATATCATATAAAAATATACGTGTATATGGTTTCATGTTTATATATGTATATATATACTTATATAT
>JABFOV010002688.1:0-18956 GCA_022817685.1 Aradophagus sp. ZL-2020 | reverse complement strand
TTATGGCTAAAATTTTGTAGCTCAAAATTTTTGCTTTTAGCTCAAAATTAGCTCTTAATTAGCTCGTAATTATGAGCCGTGTAATTTTAAATTTGGACAATGTGGGGGTGCTAAGTTTACGGACATTTAAATTCACATCAACTTCCATTGTATTGATTCTTATTTGTCTCCCAGAAATAAAAATGGAGACTTTGCGTGTTCACCGACTAGGTTTCTCAAGTTGATAAGCAACCAGAAGCAAAACAAGAAGTTCGTTGAGATTGTTGTTGACGGACATAGTCTTGAACATTGAATTTCGTTGCATCGGGATCTTCATCTGTTTTGGATCGAGCAAGCAATTCCCTAAAAAAATGGTGACAGATAACTTTGAGAGGCAGAATTTAATTAATGATGTATTAATTTATAAGACGAATAAGGATTATCTTATTATTGTGAAAATTCTTCTATTACAAAATATATAATTCTGAATCAAAATTAAATATATGTCTTCAGGATTTTTAACAAATATTCAAAACAAATATTTAAAAACTGTCAAAGAAAGTTGTATTTGTTACATGAAGAATGTGTAAATATGTTAATTAGTTTCACAGTCAGAACAATAATTACAATAATTTTCATTCTTTACCTTGCTATCGCATGAAAGGCCAATTCGACGTTCTTTCCAGTCTTCGCCGAGGTTTCCATAAAAGGTACCTTGTACTCTTTTGCCAATTGCTCACCGTCTTCTCGTTTAACGTTACGATCAGGACCGCAATCACACTTGTTACCTATAAATCAAGGTTTGATCAGTGGCGTGTTTTATTTTCGCCAGCACAGATTTATGTAAAACATGCTGCATGTTTGCAATGCGTTATTTTAAGAATGCACCGGCGACACTGAAATATAAAACTTGGAATAGAATCAAATTAATATAAATGTTGAATTTACTTGATATAGAGAAAAACTTAACCAAAATAGTAAACCGAGATTCAACAAAATTATGGCGTGCGCAACAAGCATACAGTTAACTTTTACAGGGAACTTTATGGTTTAGCCAGCTATGTAAGTTTTTCTTTTTATTACACTGAAAAAGAGTTGGGATCTCAGATGTACTATAGGTAGGAAACCTGACGCACTTGATTTTGACGTCAGGCATACTATCTGTAATAACAAGTCTGACATCCAGACTTTTTTTCCATATAATATATTTCATTGAACCAGAATTTTTTTGTTCTAAGCAAATTTGTAGTTTGTCTATCAACGTTTGATAGTTTCTAGGAATAGTTCTAGACACTATTAAATATAGTTGAAGGATGATTTCTTTTACAATCCATTAGACATTTTAAGAATTATACTATATATTTTTTATTTAATTTAAAAACGTTTAATGAATACACACGGTATTACCAACGTATTGCGATTAAAAGTGATTAGCAAACGTGACAATACTTAAATAACTGTTTTTTCTCTTTCTGTAAATATCCATGAGATACTAACCAAGTAACATGATGACAACGTCGTCATGCGCATACTCTCGAATCTCACCGAGCCATGCCCTGATGTTATCAAAGCTCTTTTTGTTCGTCACGTCGTAGAGCAGTAATAGCGCTGAAATCAAACAGTCTTGTCAATTATGCAGTTGCTCGTGTCAATATCGATTGATAATGCTTTCGCGAAGGCAGCTAAGTTTGTCATATCAGTATGAGTATGAAGAGAATGCGACGAACATCCTAAAGTCAACAGCCATTTGAACGTGTAAATCCGTAATTCGTATCATGATTCAGAGCACGATCCCGCTGTTATTTATACTCAAAATCGCTTGAAAGGAGGTAGTAACGGCACTAAAGTGGTTCAATCACTAATTGATGTTTACTTGTAGAAATGCTCGCGATTCTTAATACCTTTTACAATTTCTTTTGAATTAACTGAAAATTCTTTTCAATTGTCATTGAAATTTGTCCGTTTGTAAAGTGAAAGAGCGAAAAAAAACATACCGTGAGCATCCCGATAGTAGGCATGTGTAACGCTTCGAAATCTTTCTTGTCCAGCAGTATCCCAAATCTGAAGCTTTACTCTCGTATCATCAACGGTTACCAATTTGTTCTGTGAAATTCATTATAGATATTAATTTTGGTCTTTTCTATATATTTTCCTAAAAATATTCTATGAAATATAATGTCAGGTTTGGATAACATTTTCATTTTTTGACTTATGCTTATAGTGAACTATTTTTTATTCAAAATGATTTCAACGCGCATTATTCATTTTGGATCAATTGTGAGCGATGCATTTTGTCATATATTTAACTGAAACATATTTACATATGCAATAAAATAAAGCTTTTTTTTTATTTGTAAATTTGTAAATTGCTTACAATGATTTTAAAAAATTACTACATTCCTCTTCTTATATGTAAGATATATTTTCAACTCTAGTTATATTTCCCGACAAACGTTGGAAACTTTCAATGTTCTTTTATAAATTATCCTTCCTTGGATTTATTTTTATTAAAATAATCCATTGACAGTATTTATAATTGGATGTTAAATTTGTCACATTCAGTGCGACACGTTAGCCTATCTCTTGAATTTAACACAACGGTACTTCACAAACGTTCACAAACTCATCGAATGTTCAAGAGGGACGAAATGACATATGCACATATCCACAGGTGGTTGCGCGTAAGAAATATGTTTCAGAATTTCCAGCCCATGAAAAGACGCAAAGCCTATTTAAAATGAACTCGCTGAAAGACAAAATTTTATACCAAGAAAAATAGTGAGTTTTTTTATTTTAATAAATAGTTGGAATTTGTTGCTGTATTTACAATTAAAAATATCAACATCTTATCACCGAATTAACTTTTCCATAAATGTTGGAAAATTAATTTAGATTCCAACACTTGGGTATTGATGTATTTGTAAGAATCTCACCCTAAAATCAATGCCAACTGTACTAATATAATTTCCAGCAAGAAATCGTCCATCGCGGAACCTCGTTAAGAGACAGGTTTTTCCGACCCCACTATCTCCTAGTAGCATTACCTGAATTTCATGCAAATAAGTTTGCGTTATCGGAAATTCGTTTTTGATAGAATTCAATGAGGAGGCGTGTCTGATAATGAACAAATGAATTATAGTTTGGAAATACGTGTGAAATTTGCCACACTTTCATGGCAAATATTATTTATATATGATGTAATTGTGGAGCATCTTGCATACATAGAAAGTAACAAACATTTTTAGCGACAATCTCTTGAATTAACTGTTCAAATCCATAAGTTCACATCATCCAATAATTTGTCGAAGTGAGAAAAATGAACGACAAAATGTATTGGTCGATAAAAACTTGGACTATCAAGTTAATCTTGAGTTATCATACAACAAGTAAGCGGCAATTTTTATCCACTGAACTTTGTGCAATTAAGACTTACATTGTTAAGTTTAAAATAACGTTAACAAACGTTTGATTTTCTTCACTTGAAATCGATTAATTATTATTTCCATGCACGTAAAAAAAAGCTCTTCCTTCACGCTGCACTCACAAAAATCCTTAACCTCATTCAAGAATCACTAAGTTTTGCTACTATTTTCTTTGATTAAAACCGAACTTTGTCCTGTCAAGATATTTTCTCTTAACTGAACCACTCAGTAACTTGGACGAAGGAACTTTTCTTCGTTCAAGAACATTTATTCTTAGCAAAATATCACGACACATTTTGTCTTGAACGAAGAAAATTGTTCTCCACTCAATACATCCTTTTTGTATAAAGTTGAAGTTTCCGACGTTCATTAATAAACGAAAATCAATTACATATATTTAAGCAACATATATTGTAATTAAAAATGAAAAAATTATATTCTCGGACACTGAAAGATTCTACTTTCTTCTTGTACCATTATTCAATCGAAACATACCATTACTTGTATGAAGACAAGTATATCAAATTTTATTTTCGTTTACTATCAAACGTTGAAAACTTGAAGAACATCTTTTTGTGAGTGCGCGACAAAGAGAAGACAAAAAAGAAAGGAACAATGATGACAAGTATGCGCGCGCGTGGTTCGGCGTGACGGGAAAGGCATCAGGATAGCTTGGCGGACCTTGCCCAGGAGGTCGCAGTGTTCGGGTTGGGTCTGCAGGGAGCTGGTACTGTCGTTGGAGGACTGGCGTCGCGCGAGAAGTGGGTGCTCGCGCGGCGCCGTCCCCGCCAGAGGGCTCGGCGGCGTTGGGCCTGGCGAGCCGGTGGGGGTGCCCAGGCCTCGGAGCAGCGCGGCGGTGGGGCAGGCGGCCGACCAATCGGGGTAGCGCGGCTGCGGGCCCGCGATCCGGCCACGCACGCTGCGCCGCTTGGTCTCCTCCATCGCGCTCCTGTCGCCCTGCTACCAGGAGCACCAATTTGCTCTTCTTCTTCTCGGCCACTCCTCGTCGTCGCGGTCGTGGACACGGGCGCGCTCCAAGCCGTTCCAGTTGGGCCCGCTCGACGGTGAAACCGCGCCGGGGTCAATCAACTCGCCGCTCACTCGGGCCCGCCGTCGTCGCGAGCTAAAGCCTCGATCGGCGACCGGGGAAAAGGCCGGCCGACACTTTCATCGACGGTTCCTCGTTTCACTTCCTCGGCCCGCGGGCCCCGTCATATCGCACGCTTCCCGCTCAACAGCTTCCTGCCATTTGTCTTCCAACATTTGGGTCAATTCGGTGCCTCCGATTCCAACGTCGACCCGCCGTTTCAATCTTTGCTTCGGTCGTTGCTAGAGAGCGAGGGAGACAAACAAATGATACACGGAGAATAAGAATTTGTTTTTATTATACAGGAAATGATTCAACGATTTTTGAAATAGTTGCTTTTGTATTAAAATGAATTAATTGTGAATATTGGTGACTGTTTGAAAAACGGATAAAATTGGAACCGTGTTAGCACGGGAATTCAAGAAAACCAACGTTCATCTCAACTATTTTATAAGTATAAGTGGATTAATATTTATTTTGCTGGCAGTCGTGCACCAAAGTAGTTGCACGTTTGTTTTGCATTTTGCAAGTAGTATTTAATTTACTTATTGTTGAATTCGAGCTTGATGATATTAGTTTAAAGTAATTAGCAATTGATTATGAAGAATAACTTTGAGAATTAATTCTACCTTTACCGTTCTAATGTAATAGAGTAATTATATTATATTATAGTTTGACTGAAATTTTACTTTGATGTTAAACAATGCGTTGTTAAAGTTTGCAATAAGCTAATATACGAGGTTAACAGTGTTGCTTCACTTCTCATCATTTCGTTTAAGAAGGTATCGTGATAGTTGAAGTGTCCAAAGTTATTGAAGATTAATTGTTAGTTGCTGAGTAACTTGCTTTGTTTCCTCCCTTGTGTTATTTTCAACGGAACACTTAGTTTAATGTTGTTTCAAATTAAACAAAATAATTATTCAATTTAATCTCCGATAAAAAACTTTGGTTTTTATATACTCAATTTGATCTTTAACAAGAATCGTTTATTCATTTTTTTACTGTAGGCGTAATGGATAATGGTTGTGTTTCACCGAGTGTTTGAACATAGAATCACATTATACACAATTACCATGACGAATCGTTTTATCAATATGTAATTAACCACGGCCGTTATGTTAATATCCTTGTTTCGTATCGGAGACGCTGCATTTCGTCAATTTGAATAAACATAAGTACACCAGTTGCATCTTGTTAATGAATTATTATTAATTCCATTATCAAATCCGTACCGTTAGAGAACATGGCTCAACTGCCATACTAGTGTTAGTATTTTGCATAACTCCGTGTAATATATTCGCGTGCTAATCTCCACTTCGGGACTTGCTTTACGGAACACTCTTTTATACTTGCTTCCTTCTTTTCTTTTCATACGTTTCGATAATTATTATTTCGCAAATGCACGACCGACTATTTATGATTTCGAAGTAACACCCTTTTTTATTCACCGCAATGGATTATATGATATAATGAAAATGTCACAAGTCGGATAATTGCGGCGAGAAATCGGGTTGCAAGTCGGAGAGATTGTATTTGGAGATGTAGGTCGAAAAGCAACTTTTACTTTAGAAATATTGAGTGGATTTATATGATCCGAAAGTGGCTTTACGGTCCTGCCTACCTCTTTTAGGCCCACCCACGTCCGAGACAAGATGAAAAGAGTCCCGCTGGAGCCGACCAAGCCTCTCGGTCCTTGGGACCACTGACACCCGACCAGCAGCGCCCTTACCGACCCATCACATTTCCCTCTTACTATTGTCTTTTCTCATGCATCGACCCAACATAAACGTTCGTAAACTTTCCATCGACGAATCCAAATTTTAAACGTTGCTATAAAGTGCAATTTTGTTTGTATTCATTTATTTATTTATTGCGCAACGTTGCAGAGAAATTATGTACAGGAAGTTTTGTACGTACATGATATACGGGTTTGAAGTTAGACAAATTTTCATGAAAAAATTTTCTGTTTTCGTTGTAAAATCTCTTCATTTTAACAGAAATATATCAATATCGATTTTTATTGACTACTTTACATACCTTTCATCATTTTGGGGAGAGTTTAATCATTTTTTTTTGCAATTCGCAAACACCAATTGTATGATAATTTTTCTAAGTTCGAACTCGTATATTATATACGTACGAAACTTCTTGTTCGTGAGAAATTAGGGAAAAATACAATCGTGAAAGAAATTATACGTTGTTTTACAATTAGCAGAAAATTTTTCAAAGAAACAAATTTAAATTCGTTAGGACCTTACGAATATATTTGTTGAAGTTATTGATCTATATTAATTGAATGAAAGTTTATAAAAGTAGTTAGTAATTTCAATGTTGCGATCTAAGTTGGTAAAAATGATTATATAACTGCGAAATAGAATATTTTCTTTAAAGACGATAAAATAATGAATTTCAACAATATCGTCTTTCTACTTTATTAAGAATGCTGACGTAATTTTTCGTTTTCGGTAATTATTTTGTAAGAGCGGCGTCAACGTAATCCTTAACAAAGCTGACTGACGTTGGCGAAAGGGATGTGTCATAGGAATCAAAAAGTAGACGCGCGACAAAGCGGATAGCGGTTTATCATGATGTCCCGAAAGAGTTTAACTTTGAGCTCGATGTTTTGTCCGCTGGCTTTTTGCAAGATACAGGTTGTTTGTTGTTGTGGCGCGGTTAGATTAAGAATATTTCTTTTTCGCGGCAACGACGGCTAAGATGAATGACATCAAAGTAAATTGTTGAACGTGTTTTTGCGACACGAAAACAGCGAGATCCCTACGAACGGCGCAATTGCAAAAAGAACGGAATAATAAATCAACGAATACGAGTAACGTATTTTTGTTATTTAGATAACTTGGATGTGGAAATTTAAATTATTTATAAAAAAAGGAATTTCATTGAAACGAAATATTTGCTAGTTCCGTAAACGAAACCATTGCTGATTTATTTGTTTTTCATTAAAAAGAGAAAATCTGTAGTTTTAACTTTATATTTATATATATTATTTCGACATTATTTACTCAGAGATAACATAAACCTGCAATGGAAAGAAAAACGATGAAAGTCCGTCAATCCTTTCCTGATATTTTCATGAAAAAGCTACGACAAATGTGTTTGTTATTTGTGATTAAAAATAAACTTATTATTAGAATTTATTTTCGTAACGAAAAGTCCTGTATTTCGTATTTGTCACGTATCAAAGGATACTTTTTTTCAAGCTTAAAAGATCGAGTGAAACGGATAATAATATTTCGTTTCACTTATCGTTGAAATCTCGGGATAGAAGCATTGTAGTGCTACAAAAACAATCTTATTTAAGGATTTAAGTTAAGTGCTTCCCCATTCTATTTTTTAAATATATATATATATATATATAATTAACAAATATTGAGAATAGATGGATTAATTTTTCGATTTAATAAAACATTGGCCGTTTATTACTATTTATTTATTGCGAATGTTTAAATTCAAATATTTGTTATCGAATCAAAGATTTTTCATTGTTAAATCAATATAAAATTATTATTGGTGTAGGATTACGTGTTGTATATCAAATGGCTTGCTAATTCAGCAAGATTCTATTTCTCATCTAAATTATTTTAACAATGACTTTCTATTAAATGAATTTCCAGGATATTGCATTTTAAATATTTGTCGTACAAAATTCGTTTGATTGTGAATTCGAGTTAACTTAACATTTCAAATTTATTATTAATCAAAAAAGTCATACTCAGAGTAACTATGACGTTGCGGGTCATAGGTCGAGGGAAATTCAGTCAGAACGACTGAAAATCGATAGAACGACCTCTGCAAACATTTTATCATCATTGTATGACCGGCAGTACTACCGTTACAACTAAAAAAACAATTTCGTCGTAACGGAGTTTCGAACCCGGGGCACGCAGTTACAAGTCTCAAGCGTTAACCACTTACCCAAATGGACGCTTGAACTCCGATTCACGGCTTGCATACAAGTTGCTCGCAGACGCAGAGGCATGCATAAAATAGGCGCGAGTATTTGAACGCGTTTTTCTTCGCAACACTGATTCGGTTAAAACAATGTCATTATTTTAATTAACAAAATAAAGTAGCGATAACAAATGTTTTTTTTTGTTACAATTAAAAACAAAATTGATATCGATGCAGTTAAAATATAAATTAATAAAACAATTATAAAAACAAATATTTAATTTTTCTTCGTTAAAAATGTAGACATTTTCGATTAACCCTTGAATTCATTATTGGGGTACATTTGTCCCGAGCAATACAGACAATCAATTCATGTTTGTAAACATGAAACAAAGGGAGTCAACGTAAGCTGTGGGTTCAAGGGTTCAAAGAATCAAAGTTTTAATTCGTTGTAAAAAACTACACTTTCCCTACGTAGTTAACTATATATTTCATTTGACTTGAATAATTTGTTTCTCTTCTTGTTGTTTCACTCCCTGATGGGTGTAAAATTTTCACCGCGACCGATCTTTCGCACCGCAATGTTTTACCCCGAATTACTTGACTGCGTTTATTTCTGGCATCGTTACTTGAAAAACAAAGGTGCCCTTCGAGCAAATTTCTTTTTCCGTGGAAAAAAGACGTCGGTTCGTTTATTAAACCGATTAAACGCGCAGCACGTATGAACAAATGGTACGTGAGCGAACGGACATCGCCGTATTTTTCGGCCCTCGACGACGAAAGGGTTGAGGAAAACGAATTAGCCGCGGCGCGAGGTGAGTCGGTCCCGCAGGACAACGCGGCTTCATTACGAGCTTTCAGAATCAAAATTTAATAAAGAGCGCGCCGCCTCAACAGATCATATTACTATGAGAAATTAAAATGCACTGCAGGGAGCTGCTTCGCTAGTCCCTTTGAGTGCTTCCTGTTTCGTCGCTCTCTTTCTACCGCCGATCGTTCGGTTTGTTCGGGGAACAGTGCATATTGTATGCTAAATGCTTTGCATTATTAATTTCTTTTTCTCATAAGCGATTGTCAATTGGCGCGACCTTAAGTGTTTTAAACTTTGACCCTAATATTTGTAGATCCCGCTCAATTATTCGATTCACGATAATGAGACAACTTTTTGTTTGTTTATGCGAAGGTAATTTGGGCGGAGAAGAAATTTTCCGATTACCGTTTGAAAGTTGAAGTTGAATAGGAGTTTGTAAGACCCCGGTTGGAGTGTTGCTTCGAAATTGTATTGCAATGTAGAAGTGATTGATTCGAGTTTAAGTTGTTTCTTGTTCTTTGTTTAGAAGTTTATGAACACAAAAGGAAGCGGACGAAAGCAATCAAGAATTGTTATTTGAAGTGTGTATGTTGCAAAAAAAGTTTTCGCGTCGTAAAGAAATTAAGGAATTTGACAGTAGGTGTTTTCCTTAACACTGATTTGAATAAAATTTAAAAATCAATGTCTCCTGATGAAGTTTAAATATTTCAACATTTATTGTTCAGATTACGCGAATATTTATTAACTTTTTTTTTTCAACAAATTATATTATTGAAATATATTACTCGCTTTGAATTTTCTAGGACGATAATATCGATGTTTTGACCTTGGTCCAACTTATAAAAATAAAATGTTGCTTCGAGAGAAAATGATTTCCATTTCCGAGTCTGTAATCTTGCGAGGAAGCGGGCATACGTTTTCTTCAAACAAAATGCCTTCTTGCTCGAAAAATCGATTTCTTTCACCGTGAAGTAAACAATTTTGTGATGACACGATTTACTTTGGTACAAAACGATTTCACGGCAAATATGCGCAGGAAGTTTGCATCGTTTGTTTGCAACGAATTCCAAATTCCATAAATTTTCGATCAACAAATTTTACTTCTAAACAAAGAAAGTAAACGAAAAAAATTAATAATGTCACTTTATATTATATTCGATATAAATTCAAGTTCTGATTTTGATTGCCGATGGACGAAATGACATTTTATTGAAAATTCGTTGCAAATAAACGTTGCAAACTTCTTCCAAATACGGAAAATACTGGAATTTTGAATAGAATCGAATATTTGTACACTGAAAAAAATACCTTGTTAAATTAACTCAAATATACTTGAATCAATTAAAAATCGAGTTGAATATATCTTACTATTTTTACTTGTATCAACCCACTAACTAGGAAAATCAACTAAAGTTTAGGTCATTCAAGTAAAATTGAGTAAATCCAAGTATATTTCGTAGTTGTATCCGAATGAAAATATATACTTGTTTACAACTTTTTATTTTTTTGTCAGTATATGAAAGCACGAACATTTATTTTTCCTCGTCTGATTTTCGGTTTAGTCGGTCAACAAACCACGACGTTATTAAATTTGTTTAAATTTTCAAAGTGTACACCGTCTAATTAAAAGGTTCAAATTTTTCAATCAAGATTGTAATCTTCCTAATAACTCAGAGGAACGCGTTGAAAAATGTTGATTAGTTTTGACGAGCATAGACGCGATATTTTCATAACAGTTTCATCATCGTTAATTCGTAGTCACAAACGTTAATAACAGATTTAATCACAGAAGGGAGAATGATGTCACGGGTAGCAGTAATTGCCGCACGTTAGTTGTATCCTATGCATTGCCGCTCGTGGTACGAAACGTAGGACCCGCCGGCGCTAAACGCACCACGTTTTCTCTTGATCGAATTACACTTCGCGGAAACTCTCGCCGGCCGTATAAACGCTTGCATTAATTAAGAAAACGTAATTATTGTGCCACTAAATGTAATCCGCGTGACCTTTGCTAAGCCGTTGCAATGCAATTTTAAGCAATAATGTTCAACTAAGAAACAATGCATCCAACTGCATGTCCAGAATACTTGCAACCCGTGCATTCCGGCAATTTTAATGCTATTTTCTTGATACGTGAAATGTACTTGAACTTTACCACGTGCGCGATGTAATTCGTATGTAGTTATACGTATCGCGTATTCAAATGAATGGTTAATATTATTTGTTATAAAACAAAATTAAATTTAATGGAGAATTTTTATTTCAATTTATATAATTATATTTTTATTATTTTTTTTTTTTTTTTTTTTTTTTTGTTAACAATTTTCGAGGATTAAAGTGAGCATAATTCTCCAGTTAATCAAAATACTTTTTGGCGTTTAGAGTTATTCCTCGTACATTGTAAAACGGAATGCAAATTTACATGCCACGTTATGTTACGTCTGAAGAACAATTACATTAGACACGTAACTTCACTTCTTATGCAACATGATATTGCGAATCCGATGTAAATTATCACAAAGTCGGTGTAATTTTACGTGACTTTAGGTCATAATTTTCATCCTTTTAATCATTATATATATAATCAAATTATAAACTAAATGTCTTAGTTTTTTTGTTTTTTTTTTTTTGTTTTTTTTTGTAAGATTGAAATATTTGCAATTACTTGATACCTCGTTATCGATTACATCTAGATTTATTGTTTGACATAATACAACACCATTCATGGAATGTAATTGCATTTTGTTTGATGTTTTCGTGCTCTCAATCAACAAATCATCTTAATTAAATCGGAATCATGTTGATTGTAAAAAAACCGTGACATTAATGGACATCGAAATGTATATCTGTGAATATGCACATCTCAAGTTACTTGATCATTTACTTCAATATTACATACGTCAATATCATTTTTGTTCGACATTTTTAGGTCAGATAGAAACTATTACACGCTGCAAAGAAAGTACGCGCGCATCATAATGTCATTGAAGTTTTATTACATTAGCGAAATTTCCCGAATTAAATATTTAATTAAAAGACACAATTTTGCTGCGTTGAAAAGTATGTATTGGAAAATGTTAATTAAAGATGCATATTAACGGATTATTATCCGAAGGTATTTTCGTGTTAAAAAAAGCATTTTTAGAACATGCTATAAATTCAAACGTCGTGTTATACAAACAAGTATCATTGTGAGATACCTTAGAAGTCTTAGACCCCAAAATTGCATCAGAATGATATTTATTATTTTTATAATGCACGTTCAGACTTATTTACTTCCATCTGAATTTGCGGTTATCACGTCGCTACCTAATCAATACAAATATTTAGACTTCAGCCATTGCCGTATACCTATTTTGTGGCAAAATAAACGATGGTAAACATACAATTAGTTGTCCGATTTGAAACCGTGTTCTCGAAATTCGAGGTTTGTTAATAATATAGAAGATTTTTGTATTGAGTACACTTGTACAATTGTTTATTTTGGATGAATGTGAAGTTTTCCACGTGGAAATATCCACACGATATAAAATTTGGAAAAAATAAAATAAAATATGTAAAGTACAAGTATGTATTTAAAATCTGCGTGAAGTATATGTATATATTTTGAATTCATTGTTAAAATATACACCAAATTTGTTCGAATATTTCAAAAGTTCGAATCACGTGGATATTTCCACGTGGAAAACTTCACATTCATTATTTTTGACTGTACGAAAAGACAAAGTTTTTGGCGTAAATATTTATATAAAAGTAATGAAAAATGTATTAAAAATATATTCCGATAAACTATATTTTTAATAAACATATTTTCAAGAAGTGCGTACGTGATGAAGTAATGTATTTTCATATTATTGTTTGATAAGAACGTTTCAGTTTTGAACATGCGATGTGAACCGTTGGAATTAACGGAAGAGTTATTCGCTTTAACTCGACTCGTCGTTTTATTGCAATGCAGTTATAGAGAATAGTATCAGGATACCAGGATAGCATCGATATTTGCGGAGCTATTCGCAACCCGCGCGGTCTTTGCCTGTGCTATATTGAAAGTTTGCTTTTCGTTGGTGAAAAAGCCACGTTAATTTTAATAATGAGAAAAAAGGTATTAAACTATTACAAGTTTATTTATTTTGTGTATTAATAATTGGCATAATAATTAATAAATTTCATTACAATAGTATATCTTTAGATAGGTTCTACATATTTATGGGGGAAAAAAAATGATTGCGCAAAGTATTTTTCTGTTTGCATTTTCAAGTTCTGATCTCTCAAAAGGTTCAGGTAATAAATATTCTACATTATAATAGCCGAAACGTGTCACGGCCGGTGAACGTCACAAGCAACATTTGTCCGTCGTGATAAGAGGCTCGCGCAAATAAAGAAAGAAGGCGAAGGTACATTTTTGTGCAACACCAAGTCGCGCATAGAAATGGGCAGAAACGCGCGTGGAAAAGTACGGTTGTGCTGATCATTTTGTAAAGATAAAAGAATCAACGACACTGGAAACAATGCGACTTTCAAGATATAAGATATTCGTACGCGAAAATCGAATATCTTTGATGAAACAGAAAGAGAAACAAATTTACAAGAGAAGAAAGTTTTCTTCGAAATCAATATGTAGTCTACGTATTGATGACATAAAAAATTTATGTTAGCATAAATATTAACGCTGGATCTATATGTTCAGAGAAGATTTTCTATGGTGATTTTCTGCTGCTGAATCGACATCAGCAAATGTTTTGAATTAATGGTTATTCTTATAGTATTTATGGTATTTCTTCATAGTACAGTGTAAAACGGATTTTCAAGATTTTAGTAAAATTAAATGTGACATAATTTGACTACAAATTATAAGTACTATGTTTCTATTAAAAAATGTTAGCGACATTTGCACTTTGAAGTTGAAATGATAATTTCTAAAAAAAGTGGACGAATCTGCACAATTAATATAATACAATAAATAAATCTGTTTGTCTGCAAATACACAGAGAGAAAAAATTTTGAACTTTTATTATGAAAAATGTTAAGAGTGTCAGACTGTACTTAATGTCACGTCTTATTATCACACTGAGAAAACCATATTGTAATTGCTACAACATATATTGCAACGTGGACTATTTTATATAGTAAACTGTTTACGATACCATATCGTAACTACCTTCAGCCAATGACGTTGCTCGATTGCTTTATTTCGACCAATAAGCATGCTGGAAATTTTACAATCCATATTGTGCGATATAGTTTTCTCGGTGCAATGTTCTCAAAATTAATATGAATCATTATAAAATTTAAAATGATTCATATTAATTTTAAAAACATTGATAATAAGACGTGATATTAAGTACAGTCTGACACTCTTTTAACATTTTTCATAATAAAAGTTCAAAATTTTTTCTCTCCCTGTATGTATCGTAAGAATCAATTTCTTAACATGAGAAAGTGATATGAAAATAGCACGATTTCACACGATTCCCAAGTGATTCGAACTATAATATTCGAACTATAAGACGACGATTGAATCGGAGCAGGACAAATGATGCTCTCAATTAGAAGAGACAAATCATTTGGGTGGAAGAAAGGATAGTAAACTGTTGCACAAAACAGGATGGACATCTCATTGATTTACAGTTACAGTAGGTGAAGGCCGATTCGCATGTGACGCAATGCAACGCACGTGCGAGCACATGTCCGAATGTCGATCTGCGCACCTTTGTTAATGAACGCCAATACGATACCCATTTGCAACAACCATGTC
This sequence comes from Aradophagus sp. ZL-2020, assembly GCA_022817685.1. NCBI lineage: Eukaryota > Metazoa > Arthropoda > Insecta > Hymenoptera > Scelionidae > Aradophagus > Aradophagus sp. ZL-2020. The sequence continues at coordinate 3,993 of JABFOV010002688.1, read as the reverse complement.
TGCCTTTTATTATAAAAGTTATCATAATTTAACGCCCTTCACGTGAATTAATATGTCAGTTACGTTTCCACGTGTGCAGAACATTTGCATGCCAAACAGATTTTCCACTCAATGTTTCGGTAAAAGAACATTATAAGGATTACATAAATAAAAATCATATCCGTCAAGATAAAATGCTGACAATTTTTTTCTTTTAACTTCAAGTATTCAAAATTTAACTTTTCTTTCATAATGAAAAATGTAGTATTTTTCGAATGACTGGAATGAAAAAAATTTGTTTATATAGTGCTCATTATCAAAATATTTCTTACTCTGAAACTATGTTAATTTCATTTCATGTTAATACAATGCAACTGTTTTGGCGTTGCGAAATTTTTCATCCCCCGAACGTAAATTAAATGTTAATGACTAATAATTCATTACACTGCCAATATTTTATTAGTTTATCCAATTAATACGGAATTATTGCCAAGTATTTTTGCACACAGTTCAAGTATCAATTAAGGTCTAGTAATAAAATCCCGCGTTAAGGACATGTATCCTTTTTCGTCGCGCTTGTGTGCGGTATTAAAATTAAAGTTCCATCGCGTCGCGAAATAAAAGTCGGAGAAAAACGTTTTTGGCGGGCGATAAATTATCGAATGCGCCGTTGGTTATTATCGCCGAAGGACAAGGGAGGAACAATTTTCGAAGCAAAAACAATCTTGAAGTTTCGTCTGGTTGTCGAGGCGCGATGCATACATAGTAGCTTCTTGTAAAACCAATAATAGTAATAATACATGTCGTAACGCGTCCCCGTCTTCCGAACAAAGTTTACTGCACGCACGGTGACGTTTTACGAGCGACATACATCAGGCAGCTTTAACCGGTTGCAATATGAATTTTACGTCAAAATACTTCAACTTTTACACGATGTAACCGATATTCCGGCCATCGTCGTTCAACCGAATTCATTCCAACGTTTATTCAAGTATCTAAATTTGCGAAAAAAGCTAAAGCATTGTGCGTGTAAGTGTGCGAAACATCGTTAGTCGCGTTTATTTCGTGCTTAAAATAACGATAAGCGACAAACAACACGACAATTCGTTATACTAGTTGTCTTTTTAATTAAAACAACAATGAAAATAATATTTACATTACGTAATGCAGAAGTAATAGTTGTTGATTACAGAGGTAATTGGAATATTGTACGTGTAATTATCGGTACTCGGAATTCGCGGAATAATGTATAATTAATATTAATATAATGTATAATTAATATATTTGGCGAATTATGTAGTTCTAGTTTGAAAAAAACAGTACTTAAATACCTGGTGAAAGTAGTGATTATATTGTGGAGAAATGACGATATTTTGTTTTTAATTGAACAATTGCGATCAACTCACCAAACACTTTTTACTACCTGATTTTCGTTATTTATTTGTTTAATTTTTTGTAACAAGGAGTCACTTAACAGATGTGGTGTTTGCGTTAAGATAAACGTGACATTCCCGAATGGCTATTAGTAGTTCTACGATCGTGGCGCTGCGAGCAAGCTTACATGAATCAGCTTTCGTCAGCAGTACGTGCTTATTGAATTTCCGAGCTGAATCTTTGAATGCAAATTTGTATAGAAATCGTTGGAGTATACGTATCTCGAAGAATTTTCGAGAGTCATGTTTTGGACTTTGTACACTTTGATCTTTGGGGTAGAAAGTTTTGCGAATTTCGTGCAAAGTCAATTAATTTAATGATTGTTGGTAAAGTATAATTAATTATGCAGTTACATTGTGTAACGAGTACGCGAAATGACTTTTTTTTTTATCATTTTCAACAGTTGTAAAACTTTTTACGATAAGAACGAAAACAGTTTCAAGACAAAAATGTATTAAAGTTTCAAGTCATTTGAAGAGAATAATGGAAGTAGTAAAATGTGCGGACTGAAATTAAAATTTAATTTCATGAAAATAAGATCTCACGGTTGATCGCATGGAGAAAGAATTATTCATGTGTATAAGAAAAGTACTTTTTTTTTCTTAATGAATTTTTATATTGAATCCCACGCAGACAAAGTAAAATAGTAAAAATTACCAGTCAAATTGTGCAATCATCTATTCAAATGATGAAAGCCATACTTTATTATTAGACCGCTTGATTTTCTCGGTATGAAAATACAAATATGCTGTTTGATTGAAAAAATGGTTTTCATCCGTTGGTATTTATATGCTACAAATGATAAGCGGTGGTTTCATCTCCGCGTTTTTGTGGTCTCTGCCAAATTTAATGGAAAAAGTTACTTTTAATTTTGTCCAGAGTAAAGGAAATCACACGTACGTAAGACAAGGCATTCTGTAATCTCGCAAATGGCAGATCTTGACGCGGACGCGACTGCATTGTCGCTCCCCTTCGTTGCGTTAGCAGACCATCAATTTGCTTGAAAGCACAGTAATAGATGTACGTTTCTCGCGATAGTGAACCTGTTGAGACCTTGTTCCAACATTGTTCCGATCGTTTGACGTTACACGCAACGTCGTATTATATTAATCGATCGGTCTTTCATAATTGCGTTTAAGCTTATTCGACCGTCATCTACACCGAGAAAACGATATCGTACAATATGGATTGTAAAATTTCGAGCTTGCTTGTAGGTCGAAATAAAGCAATCGAGCAATGTCATTGGCTACAGTTAGTTACGATATGATATCGTACACAGTTTACTATATGAAATTGTCCACCTTACAATATATGTTGCGGTGGTTACAATATGGTTTTCTCAAGGTACCTAAAGATACGAAAATGATACTTTTTTCTATAAAAAAAATAGTACAGTCTTAGAAAAAATATCCTGACTCTAGAATTTACAGTTCTGGAGGAAAACTAAAAAGGACATACAGCCAGCAAACAATGTGCAAGAAGTTTGTAACGTTTATTTGCAACGAATTTTCAATAAAATATCATTCCGTCCATCGACAATCAAAATCAGAAATTGAGTTTATATCAACGCGATATACAAGGAAATAATTAATTTTTATGTTTACTTTCTTCGCGAGAGGTTTGTTTTTTTATTGAAAATTTATGGAATTTGGAAGTCGTTGCATATAAACGTTGCAAATTTCCTGCGCATAGTTAACACAAGAAATGAATGAAGATGGAGCAAATCACTCATTCTATCTCCGTCTACTTTTCATGTTTATGCGTCGTGCATCTTTCTCCGTTTTCTAACAAAACTCTAAATTTTGGAGTCAAGATTATTTTTCGAAGTGTGTACGATCAATATCAGAAAATTTCTTTAATCTATTATTGTTCTGAAATTATTTACCTTGAGTCGTCTACCGAAAATTCGTTAAAACTATTTACTAAACATTTACTCGAATGTTGGTTCGAATTAAAAGATGCGCGATTAAAAATTTGCTAGAATTTTTCCCCCAAATTTGAGGAATCGTGTTGCGTTGACCAACATTTTCTCATTCATACAGTGAAATTTAAAACCTAACCCAAATGAGGGCAAAGCATCTATAAAATTCAAAAAGTCATCCAAATTATGAAAAATACGAGAAGCATTTTTTAAATCTTCTATTTTGAATACCAAAGTATTTCGCCTTACAGTATTTCTGACGTTTAGGGGAAAGTTTTCACTCTACATTTTATTCCGTTCGTTTCCCCTGCGCGTATGCTGCAAAGTTATCTTTGCGACCGTACATTAATTTACGTGGCACATAACACGACGAAAATACCTCTTATTCGGTAACGTATTTACGGTACGCAAAAGAAGAGTGCAAGAGGAGAAACCGTGGGGTGGGGTGGGGGGGGGGGGGGCGAAATGGCCGTCCCTAATACACCTCTCGGCGCCCACGAGACCCCCCTCCACTTGGAATCCCGTCTTCTCCTGCAAAAAAAAAAAAAGTAATTCCCGCCGATACTTTTGTTCCACTGTTCCTTAGTATGTGTTCTCTCACCGCAATGTTGCCTTGTTTTGCGCCCCTGTTTCGTCACCGTCTCTGTTACCCACCTCCG
>JABFOV010002687.1:0-18960 GCA_022817685.1 Aradophagus sp. ZL-2020 | reverse complement strand
GGGTTAGCGTATAATTATAGTAGTTATAACAATTTGTTTATAAAACCAAACGAATCAAAAATATAAACCAGACGAATCGCTAGTTAAAACGTGTTAAAAGCAGTCAAAAATAAATAAATAATAAATAATTAAATAAATAAATAATAATTCAAATAAAATGACATTTATTATTTAAATATAAATATATATTAGATTCATATGGTCTAAATATATCATTCATTCGTTACATTAATTACAGGTTTTTGATGAATCAAGCCGCTGTGTATTCGGAAAGTTTTTTTTGAGTATTTATTTTGTTCAGGCGAAGGATGTACGTGCGCGTGATAACCTTTAACAACGATAAGTTGACTCGTAATTGATTGCAATGTGAATGACACAGTTTTAATTTGTTCGTCAGTGAACGCTTTATGCATTATAACTTCGAACATGTAGTCAAAACATGATCCAATACGTAGAGTTCAGAAATTATATACAACACAACTGTAAAAAATCACATTCGAAGCGTATATATAATGTACAATATGAAATGTTTCATTCAATAAAAATTATATATAAACCACATGTGGTTGCGATATTAATCACCTTCACAAGAAAAATGCTATTCCAAGTAAAAAATTACTGGACTGGATATTATTCGATATATAAACCAAATATGCACAGAAACATTTTTCTGTATAATTAAAACTTGCTTCATTTGGCAAAATAATTTTGTTGGTGCTCGAGCTACAAAAACATTCTTTGTTACTCGAAAACAAAAAATATGTTGGTATCGTTTCAGCCTGTGATACCAACATATTTTATTTTCTTGCTAGAAAAGACGTCATACTAAATTTGGAAAAAAACGAATCTTCAATTGATAGCCTTTCCGACAACCAACGTAATAGTATAGTACTTAACGAGAAAAAATGAGTTTTATGTTGGTAGCCCTGCAGGCTACTAACGTAAAAAAATTTCACTTTTTTCCGAAAAACTCAATTTTTCCTTGTTGAGTAATATACTATTGTCAAATTAACAAAGTTGTTGAATTCAGATATTTTTTGTAGCATACTCTTTTGCTGATTGACAAAATCATTTTTTCCAACTTACGGTCGTAGAGAAAGTAATCATTTTCTACACTTGTCAAGAAAGTCATTACTTTTCACACTAGTGTAGAAAATAACTACATTCTCCACAACAACGCACTCGTGGAAAAATGTACTTCATGGTTAATTATTCCACGTTGTAACTAATTTTTTAAACATGAAAAAAATTACTTTGTCAATTTGAACTTAATATTGAACTTAAAACTTAGTACTTAGTTAACTTTTACTGCTGTATTGCAATATTTCTTTTTGTGTATATAAATAACATATTTCTGAATTACTGTATATCGAAGATATAAAATACATAAAACTAAGTAAAACAATAAAATTAAATTGAAATAATTTATATTTAAAACTATATAAAACTCGTTAAGTGTTTCAACCACACTTCGTAAATAAACAAGATTTTTTAATAATAAATTTTCTTACCCTTTCATCCTCAGAATCGCTGCTGTCCTCGTCATCCGAGAGAGTCGAAGCTTGACTATGATGAACATTTCTTTTACTGCTCATGTCCCTTGTTTGTAGAGAAAAATGCTGAAAAAAGTAACGTAGACTGTTAAAACCAAATAACATTGAAAAATAATTCACGTAAATGTTCGTTTAATTTGTCTACAAAATTAGTTTCGACGGTATTTTCTTTCTTTATTTACTTTTCTCTTCTTTTTTAAATTATAACAGTGAAAATTATACCCGCATAGTATAAAGTAACCACAGTATTTGAGGTGATAATGTTAATGTTTCAGAATTTTAATTTGTCATTAGGTCTGGTTATTTATGAAGACTTATACATTATAAATATTTATTATATTATATGTCATTTTTTATTTAGTTTTTCGTTAAATGGACTAATTTTAATTCTTATATTATAACTTTTAATATTTAAATTAATGTTACATTAAAATTTCAATATGACTTAATAGAAGACAAAAGATAAGGACCAAAAACTCATTAGTTTAGGAAGCTGCATATTTAGTCCTGATTATAAAGCTGATTAAATCTTGCAATCGCGAATGATCCGTTAACTGTCAAAGGAAGATAAAGAAATAATAAATTTCGCATTATGTCACGTAAAATAACTCAAGGTTCATTGAAGTTCATTCACCTGTCCGTGACTAAAGTGAACGTCGTGAACGCTGATAACTTGTCTTACTGCGAAGCAAAAATTTTGTTTAAAAATGTATTGTTACAAAAATTTGAAAATAATAGAAAAGAAATTATGTATTACATATTATTTATTAAGTAACATACTAAGTAATTTTATGCAATGCATCTAGTATATTATATATATAACTTTAAAACAATATAAGGTTCAGCAAGAATTACGTATTTTCGATCAATCAATTAGTCAGTTGAAAATAAAAATGTATCGTACATCGTTGAAACGTGTATAGTAATGAGACAAAATAGTTCCTTAAACAAATAACTATTCAATTTTGTATCATCACTCAAATTTTTTACAATAAAAAATACTTATTTTTATTTATTAATTTAATTTATAATATTGTTCAGCAAACCAAAAACTTTTTTTTCTATTTCTTATGCAAACAATTTTTTGTAATTCTATAAAAACTTCAAATTCAAAATCAGCTTATTAAATTAATATAAACAATTATTTATTATTTAAAGAAATTTTAATAATGGAACAATACGAAAGAGTTATTTACAAAATTAACTCTTTAAAATGAGTTAATGATAAATATTCATTTAAATTTTCTAAAATCAGAATATTTAACGAATTATAAGTAATGGATTTTATATGTAAATAAAATAACGATAAATGATATTAAAATTAGACTTTTATTATTTCTATTCTATTTTATTATTTTTATTATTTCTGTCATAATTATTATGGTTTATTATTGTTATCAAAGTGACAGCTGTTGAAAGATTAATCTTAAACGAGGTATCGAAATACCTAAACAATAAATTACATAACGACAAATCTGCTTAACATGAACGAGTCAAACAATTCTAAAACCGAAGTATATTAATGGATCGAGTTACATGTTAGTAGTTTGTGTATTAAATACAAAATGCAATGTATTTTAACACTCAAAAATTACATTTCATAGAAATATTAAGCCCAAAGACTAATATTTTGTTATTTTTTTTAATATTTTGTTAAGCGTATGTGCAAAAAATAATTTGACATTAATTCTTAACATGAATTATAATTAATAATAATTAAATTAAATTATAAACTTTATACGTGTATATTTAATACATATACGTATTAAAATTTACATTTTATATTATTTCAGCTTACTGTAAAGTTATTTTAATTAATTATTACTTTTTATGATCGTGAGAATTTTGTACGATTAAGATTTAATAAAGCTTTCGCATTAACATTTAAATTTGTATATTTGAAGATTATGATGAATTAAAAATTGACATCAACATCAGACCATTTGTTTAAAACATTACCGCCCTACTTTTTTATTTCTTAACACGATTTATTTTCATTACATTAACCTTTATTCATGAGTGAAGTAGAGTTGACCGAAATTATTCAATCCAATCTGTATGATTTTTGAATGAAAAGAAAGTGAACGGATAAAATTTGAGTGACGTATCTGGCACAAATAGTGTAGCACTCAAGCAATTTCAAAATTGGTTAACTATGACAAGACGGATAAATAAATCATCAGAGAATTTAATTCTTGTATACCGGTCATTCTTGTGAGCTGAAAATTAAGCTGCGGCAAAATTTTTATTTAAAAAATTATTGGAATTCAGTTAATGAAATCATAAACAAAAATTTTTTAATTTAAATTTGACAGACACTAAAGTATTGTTTGTATTTGTTAGACAAAGAAGCTAAATTAAGTATACACTTTAGTTTTTTGTATTATTTCGAAATATATTTGAAAATCATTCAATTAATTCAAACTCAAAATTTTGTACAAAAGAAAATAAATCATGGGACGTTGTTATGAAATTGTGTACAGTCTTCTACAACTGACACTGCTAAATTTTTTTTTTTTTTTTTTTTTTTCGGGAAACAATGCTTTTTGTTTTGAGATTGCTATTATTTTATCACCATTGCGATTTCCTGATATAATTTTGAGTCAACTTGATTATAAAAATTAAACTACTTGTTTTGATTGAGTTATTTATTTTTCTGACTTTTTCTCACTTCATTTTTATTCCTATATCCTGATTTTTGTCTTCCTTCATTTTTTTTTTCGAATATAAATGAGTAGTGTCTGAAAGTATCCCAGTCGAACGAGACCTTACGCATTGATTTGGACATCCAAGATTTACATTTCTTAAAACTTTATATCATTAATGATTGTCAAGGCCGAGTTTGACTATTGTCGCGAATTCTGAGACGTCTTTATGAAGCTTAACATTATGCAACAGACAATGTTTAATGTAGACTTTTCTCTTTCATTATCCTTTTAATTGAATATTATGTTTGAACAAAATTACACACTATTATTATTCAATTTTTATTAGCAAGTCAATTTTAGATTGTAAAAAAAAAAAAAAAATAAACAAGAAAAAAACAAAAACGAGATTCGACCAGTAAAAATGTAAACAAAGGACTAAAATGACTATGCTGGCGTGTTTTTGTCTGACCGTTGTTACGTAAGCATGAAAGCCCCTATAGTGCGACTCCCCCTTTCATTTCAGTCTCAGCAGCTGAAAGTGAATTTTCGCCAACTACGGCGCAATTGCGTGGAGCCGCCATAATAAGGGCCACCGTCGAATATACACATTATCGACCTATTCATACAGCAAAAGGAAAAGTGGTATAGTTTTTTAAATTTTTTTTCACACCATGTTCTATATTTTTTGCTTTTTCTATATTTTCTATATTTTTTTTTTTTAATGCAAAATTTTAACGTTTAAAACAATTTTTTTAATTTTGATAAATTTTTTCAGGAATGAATAAAAATATTACTATTCTTATTATTTAATTTATTTTAAAATTATTTATTAATTTTTTTTTTGAATTTCATAACTTGAGATAACTATAATCAATTACTTTCTATGAGACAATAAATTATAAACCGACATAGAAAAAAATTTGCAAATTTCATGAAATCGCGAAAGTTATTAGCAAAGATACGTTGGTTAAAATTAAAAAAGTACGAAAATCTAGAGGTAACTTTAAATGAAATCAATTGATGAAAAAATTTTTACATGATCATTAATGTAGATTTAATTCGGATTCTTAGTTTAAGAGTAACACCCATGCGTTCTTTATCCCAAGGTGACTCGTCTGCGACAAAAGTTAGAGCCACCTCCTTATATTCGCCACATCCTCTTTGAACCGTTTCGTTACTTATTTGTAGTTATAAAAAGAATTCCTTACACGCAGTTGATATCAAAATAGCTGTTGACTTTTTTCTCTTTTTGTTATATATTTCTTTGTTGTGAACATTTAACGAAACATGTTCTACGTTTAATGTAAATTTAGTAACATCAAGAAGAATATTTATATTTTTTAGTTTCTTTTAGTATGGTCTTAAACTAAATTTCGTTTATGAAATTTCGTGAAATCGGAAAATCATAAAAGTATATTTACTTCTTAAATAAATATGTATCTGAAAATGTAATTTTGTAATTAAATTTCCAAAAATCACGTCAATAAAAACTAATAAACTAATAAATAAATAAATTAATAAATAAATAAACTAATAAAATAAATTTCATTGAAATACTTTTCTTTTATTATCTTTGAAATAACATATTACAAAAAAAGTTTCCTCTTAGTCTTTTATCTCGTAGTAAAAAAATCTTAAAAGTTTCATTAAAAAAAATTGTTTTTGATATTAAAATAATTTTAACCACGATATATTATCAACAATTCGCTAATAAGAAATTTATTATAATAAATTTAAACTATTTTTTTCAGTCAGTCAACCAGCAAAATTAATGTAAAGAAAAAACATTATACTTGGTTGAGTTTGACACCAAAGTCGCTGTTATTGCATAACAATAATTACATTCCCAATTGTGATACTGTATCTGTTTACAAACTTGACTCGTAAATGGCTGCCGTAGTATTTCTTTCGGATCGAACACGCTGCCGTGGGATAAACAGACAGATCAGGTTCGACCTAAAAACGAAGGTCCTCAATTTTTTTTTCTTCCTTCTTCTTTTCCTTTTTACGTCTGATTTAGACCATAAAGCCGAAGATTCGCATAACTTCCGTGAATCGAAGATACGAATCATCGAAAGAAATTTAAATTCAAAGATTTCCTTCAATTCATTTTTACTTTTAATTCGATTGCTTGATGAATTTTGATTTGTTCCTTCATTGAAGATAATAAGTATTTACAGATATTTATTTTTCACCAAGTGTATCAAACAAACAAGAAAAAAAAATGATAAACGATTTCTAGATACCGCCAACAAGACTGGTGAAATTTACAATTCAAATACCCCGAAAACTGTTTTGAATTATTTTCTTCTAATTGCGTAATTTCAACCTCGTTTGGGATGATAAACGAAAACATCTAAAAAAATTTTGACACAAAATTGGATATACATTTTGAACAAAGAAATTAATTTTGTTTTATCAATAGATACCCGAATATTGCATTTTTGCAATTCAAAGAAATCATTAAATTTTCGTAGAATAAAGAAACTTTTTTTACGAAATTAATAATTTGTTCTTTATTATAAAAAATGTGTATTTATAAAAAAAGTAAAAAATGTGTTATAGATTTGTTACAATAAATAATTAACTTTTATTGCCAATATTAATTAAAATAGTACATTTTTGTAAATTAAAAGTAATCTGCTGTTGTAAATATGACGCAGTTCAATATGTGTGTGTATATATCATTTATTTTATAATAAATTTTGTCGACAAAGCAACACTTGAAACAAAATCTCAATTTTATTTTATAGAATATCTTTCTAAAAAAATACATTCCGCTGACAATGTACAAATTATTTGACGATTAATCATATTTGCAAAATAAATACATCGATTAATTATACAAAGAAAAAAAAAAAATCTTAACAATTCTCCCAAGAGAAGCAGCAAATGAAACGAAGTAACCTTTAAAAAATGATAAGCGAATAATAACGAAAGTTGAAAATACTTTTTCGGTTTGATATACGTTAATCCTTCACGTCACTCTCATTTATGTTAAAATCAACTGATGACTATTAATGTGTAAGAGGTGTAATATATGAATGTCATAAAAGTATATAATGTAAAAAAATATACAAATAACCTCGATTTAAGCATAATAAAAATACCAAAATTTCGACATATTTTTCCGTATAACATGTAACTAATTCGCCGAATATGGAAGATTCCATTTTGGGCGTAAAATTTTGCCATTCATTGGCTGCGATGACCGAATGACATACGTAAATTAACAATCGAATAGGACAAATCCGTTAAATATATATATTTTGTGGAATTCTATTAAATGTAACGCGACTTTCTCAACAATTAATATAATTTGATTCTTGTAAAATGCACATCTTTACATTGAATATAAATTAAAAATGTTGGAATTTTTTACAGCGTAGTGCAATTTATTTCCTAAAGCAGAAGAAACGTCTGAAAAATTAAAACCCGATCAAAACTAGGTATCTGTTAATTCTCATTAATGTTTGTAACTCTTGAAATCTCTCAATTATCAAATCAGGGTCGCGGAAACTCGATATATTCCAGGTTTCCAGCACAATTTAATGTTTTTTTATTACAATTTTCGTTTCTTTTTTTAAGTCGTTTATATCGAATTAGATATACCACGATTACGTTTGCAATAGAAAATCACTTATAATGCACGATTAAATTGCGTCAAAACAATGGGTCTTTAATGAAGTTCTGACATCGAATTAAGTACGTTCTTTAAACCGTGATTCACTGTTGACGGCAGATCATTTTCTCTTATTATTCGATTCTTCGATTTGTGTCAATGTGACATAGCTTTCGTTTTATTATTTTTTTATTTTTTGAAACTTTTTATTCTGAAAGGTACAGACCTTGCGACACAAAACATTTTTTAAAGTATTTCAACTATATTATTAATCACAATCACATATAATATGCAATGAATAATATAATATAAAATATGTTGTATATGAATGCAATATCTACATAATTTGTATTTGATTTAAGTCTTCGTTAAATCAACTTTCAAACACTTTAGCAACTTCGTAAGCAGAAATTTCAAGTTTAATCTTTCCAATCCCAGTTGATCGCCTTGAATTGGGCAAACAGTTCAACAATTAACCTTCGTTTGAACATCGAATTTCCAGTTTGGTCACCAGAAATACTCAAAAACTGATTTCTCATCCGGAACCTGCATCATTTCATTGTTTATATGCACATGCGCGACATTGAAATTAAAGTTTCAGCTTTTCGAGACCACTTTTACGTTTAAATACATTTTTTTTTTTAAATTGGATCGTTGATTTATTGAAACGAAAAGCTGATAAATTAATTCTCAATTGAAGGTAAACATGTTATTATTACATTCATATTCCACCAGATAACTTTAATTTCAATTTTTATTTCAATTATACGTTATCGAATTGATATGCAATGTTGTCTTTGTATAACTAAACATTGAATGAGACTATTTTAACACTCGTTTGTTACAACATTTCAGGTTCACTGAGCGGACAAAAAGTAAAAAAGTTGATTTTCCTATTCTCACAAATATTTTAAACCTGTTGTTTTTAAATTATACAATCACACTTGGGATTTGTCTCAAAACAAAATACTAACAGGAAGTTCATGACCTATGACGATCGAATTTTTAGCTCTCGGTCTCGCCAGGTGCCAAAAATCAGTTAAACGAAAGTTTTCGTTCCTGTTGGACAATGTATAATATTATCTTGCGTCTTGTTAGTCTTCTGCATGAAAAACTCTGTTTCATTCAAGAAAATGTCTGACTGTCACGATCTAGAATGTACCATAGCCTTTCTCCTACTTTTCCGTATCCCACCCCTTCCCCTTCGATTCACAGCGTTTTATGTGTTTCGCAAACAAACCTTAGCATGCCTATACCCTGTAATGTACATCTTCATACCTAACAATATAATGGTCGATATTGCACATGAAGTCAATGAATGAATGAAGAAACCATTTTTGAAAAAAAAGTATACTTGCAATAGAATAAATAAATCTGTTTGATCATTAAGGTTTGGAAATTTGTAAAAGAATATTTAAATGATTTTACTGTCTTTTAAATTTACTTCTTTCTTGCAAGTATTGAAGAAAAACAGCAATGTTTGTCTTTGAATTTCATTGTATACTTCATAAAGGATATATCCGTCATGTTTGGAACAAAAGACGATATTTATTGTTCATATATGAATCATATAAAATATAGCGTGTAAACATATGAAAAATTTGCGTAATTCTTATTTCTAAGTACTCAATACTTGCTATGTGTAAAGCAAAATTCATATGAACTGTGTACGATTTATATAAATATAACTATTTATGAAATGTAAATATATTTACTACGTGAATTCTTATTGTGTAAACATTCATTTTTTTCAAGTTTATACACTTTTTATATTATTATTACTGATGTTCATAAAAAAATCAATAAAGACTGCCAAACAAAGAAAATTATGTCAAAACATCAAAAGTAAATAGAACTGTTTTATCAATCTGAATCGGTGATAATATGAATTACCAAAACAAATTGAAACGGAACATCACACATGTTTGCCTGTAGCTTAACAATTTTTAAATTATTATTATTAATATTTGACTCAATATTTGACTTAATATTTGAAATTATAAACAGATATATTATAACTCAATACAAAACAAGTATGATCATCTATAACTCTACAAGTTATTTTTCAAAATGAAACATAAAATAATAAGTATTTATATAAAATGTACTCAATACAATTTATATGAAACACACATTTTTTGAGACATAGAATTATTATTATTGTCATTTATTATATATAATCTAATGATGTATTATTATTGATTATAATCATTATTTCTCATATGCGACGCATGAAACATTTTTCTGTTTGATCTACAAATTAATTGAAAACATTCTTCTGATAATAAATATATTAAATGATAATAATTCAGTTTGTGATGGACAACTGTGCAAAATTACTTGTTCAAGTTTGCAAGAAATTATGGAAATTATTTTCAAACGACGTAGGTCACTGATTCAAAATGGAAAACTGAAAAGTGTGTCTATTTTGGGACATTGTTTTGTTCTGAAAGAGAAGAGTTTTTTCAATCACTGATCACCTCAACATTTTAAGACTTTTTTAAAACTAATAAAATAACGAATAAAACAATAAATGTAATTAATAATAACATCCATTTCGTCGCAGTTGATAAGCTTTTATAAATTTGATTGCGAAATAATCACTGTTTAGAACCCTCACCCAATATGAAAAAAACAAAATTATGTCATTTCTCATGTCAATAAAAACTCACCATTTGTTTCACTTGCGGCGTAATTTTAATATCCCGTTCGGCTCGAAACATTCCCGTGGAACAGGCCGTCGACGCGACCGACCTCTCGAAGACACCATTCGCGATCGCTGCGCGTAACCCCAACCTTAACAAAGTTGCCATGCTTATTCCACGAATATAATTCAGTTATTGCACTTATTTTTCTCTCCAAGCTTGAAAACGAAATTATGTGTATTTATTGTTTTTATTGAAATCTCGGGGTCAAACTTGAGTTGTGCGGTGATTCTGAGGAAACTAAACGTAAACAACAAGCGCGCGGCCCTTTTGTAAAGAACCCGGCCCATAGGTTCCCCCACCACCTCACCGTAGACGCGCATGCGCCGACTTTCTCCGAACGTTCGGTTGTTCGCGAACAAAATTTGATAAAGGGAACCGTGTTACGTGTCTGGATGCGAGATAACGATGCCGTCGAATCGTCGACGATTCGCTTCGAATTTTCGTTCGTTTCACTTTAATGAATTTAAGACATTTTTTGTTTTAATCAATATTGTGTTCAGTAATATATTTCTCTTAAAATGGTGCCGTTTAGATTAGAACGGGTTTGGTTCTGTTTCGTTTGAGTGCATTGTTTTGTTTTGTGTCGTATTAGTTTCCTGTTGAATATTATGCATTAATTAATTATTCCCACGTTGAATATTTTTTACTTTCCTTTCGTCTATTTATACTTTTTTGTTTATTGTCATTGACCATGTATTTGTTTACATTTTTTGTTTACGGTTGTTTTATCTTCATTGTTTACTTTCAGAAGCAACATATTTGATTTTTTTTTTATTTTGCTTCGTCTTCATGATTTACTTTCATTTCGTTGTGTCATTGTTTATTTTAATTTTTTATGTATTTCGTAGATATTTTTTATTCTTCTTTGATCCAAATTCTTTGTCCACAAGTACGTTATGTACCATCGATATTTCGTATTGTTTTAATTACATTTTTATTTACATATACATATATTTATATATACATATATACGTACACTATTTTTTTACTAAAGAATTTACTAATTTTAACTTATTGTAGTATAAAATTAATAAAATGTTATTATACAATATCAAGTATTAAATTGATTAAAAATAAATTAAGAATATTTAAAATATTAAACAATATTTAAATAATATAGTTTGAAAATCAGATCAATTCAAATTAGTTCTTACATTTCAAATATTCAGAGAATTGGTCTGTTGTTTCAAATGTTTTCAATCTTGTCGAAAGTGTTTAGTGATGTGTTCAGTAATGACAATTAAATGCTTTAACGTGTGAAATCAGATTTCGTATCAGTGCAACATTTTTTTAGTTGTTTTCATTAATTGTTCAGTCAATAATTTTAACTTTTACTTATTAATTTATTTACAGATGCATAAAAATTAAAATATTGGAAAATAATGAAAAAAAGTCGTCAAAAATCAGAAATTACAGAAAGACAGTTTAAGTGAAATCTTATTTTTCTATTGTAAAATAAATTACTTTTTGAATATTCAAAGAGTTAATTAATTCTCGCAAATTATATTTCTTGTTAAAAGTCTTTATTGGTATGTCAATAATGATGATTAAATGCACTAATGTGTAAAATAAGACTTCGTATCAGTGAAACTTTTTTTTATTTGATTTGTTAACTAACAGTTTTAATTTTTATTTATTTATTTATTTATTTACAGATATATTTCAGAAAATTTAGTATCGAATTTTCAATCAATTACTATAAACTGTCGAAATGGAAATAAATCATTTTAAATTTGTTTGTTTACTTCTAAATCAGTTATCCAATCACTTATCTGATAAATGAGGTTCGTAACAGAGATCACTTTTAACGAAACTTCAGTGACCGCAGTTACTATTACTGGTATGCTTGCTTTTATTTGTAAACAAAACGCGGGATTTTATTTATAGATTGTTAATTTTAGAATTGACCACAATTAAAAACGAGTAAAAAAATGATAAATATATACAGGAAATAAGTACAATTGTTTAACAACCTACATTCTGGTACTGAAATGAAATAGTTTAACCGTAGAAGAAAAATTCTTGTGCGTTTTTGTACAGACGACGAAGGTGACATTAATCGGACATCCTTTCTCGGAAAAGCGACGACAGACGGATAACGTTACCTATTCCATTTTCATAATTATGCTTCAATGAATCATTGACATTGGGATTGTGACATTTGCATTGATAACTCAGACAATATGTTTGTTATTTCGAAATTGATCTACGTGATTTTCAGCATGCTTCGCTCGGCATCGATTAAATGACGTTTTTGTTATTGATTTTTAATGTTTGCTGTTTAAAAAATTTAATTTAAAACAATTTCAGAAAAATTTATAAAATATTTCAAGGTCATGTAGAAAATTGTACGAATTTATATAAATATATTGAAATTAATAAACTTTAAAAGTTGTACAAACTAATAAAAATATGATTTGAAAGTTTTATCAAGAATTACAAATATTTCAGACTAAAATTTATTTATAAATAAAATATAATCCGATAGACATGATTTTCGTGTGAATACATGAAATGTAAAAAAATATATGAAGATAGTTCTTATTATTATTTCGAATAATATATATAAATTATTAGAAATCATAAACTATCTTTTTGTAAAAATTACAAATACAACTTTGACATTATGAACACGTAAATTTCTCACGTACATTTTCCTTTCTTATACAAATCTTAATTTCCCTTCAGTGCTGATTTAAAAACATAAACAAATTAAAATTTACATAATATACAAAATATATAATAAATACAAAAGTAAAATTTAAGCAAAATACATTATTTCGTCGTAAAAAAAAATCTGTGAATTATTTATTTGCTTCAGTCGCTTGGAGTAGCTAATAAATCCACGTTTTACGTTGAATATCGCACATCCGCCAGTCAGAAACCACGAAAACAATAATGGAGTAAATTGAAGCCGTTACTTTTGCCTTCTTTCACAGTGTTGAACCAAGAACTATATATACGAGTGCAAGTTGTGCAAATTCTTGGTAAATTTAAGGCATCTGAGGTACATTCAAGCTTTGATATTGAGTTTACGGAAATTAATGCAAGTACGCGGAAAAAAAAACGCCAAAAATAACTCCATTTTAAAATGAAACATATAGTCTATAAAATGAAACATAATACAAATTAGAATATTTTTCTTCAGCAATACGTGAACGTATAAATGTCAAATGAAACGAATATTTACAAATACTTGAATTGTTATTGACAACCTTAATGGAAACTTTATAACTTACAATGCGTAAATCGAGATAGAATACAAGGTGTTTATGAGGCAATGTCGTTTCCTTATAAATGCTTTGTGTTACACTCCAATCCCCCCTACTCCTGATTAAATTAACTATTTTCTATTAGGAAACTGTGAGAAGCATGTGGAGCTCACCCGGGTGGAACCATTTCGGGAACCAATAGTCGTCCTCCAAGAAAGATCACCAGACACTTTTATCTGACCTATAGAAAGTGGGATGCAGAACTAGTAGACAAAAGTATTGTTGGTAAACAAAAAGGTCAAAGAAATGTGGTTCTATTTTTAAACCAGCGACGCGCAGTACTCTTGTAATATTTGTTGTTGATACTCGCTGATTATTCTTACGCAATGTTATTTATTTTGAATACATTGCACGTTTAGCTGAATTGATAAAGAATCTTTAAAATGTAGGTGAAAAACCGGTTCTGATTATATCTTCTATAAAGAATTGTATAGAGTAATATTTCCATTGCGATACAATAAACTGAAGAAGAATTTACCTAATGAAGGAAAAAAAACAAACAAATTTTAATTGCTTATTTAAATGGAATATAAATGTTTTTCATTTAATGTTTTCACATAGGTAGAATAGTTTCAAAATTATCTATGATTTTTTTTGTTATCACTACCAATATTAATTAATAAACAAAAAAAAAATACAGAACTGGTAATAGCTAAACATTAGATTTGAATAAATAATTAATAAAAAATGAATACACGGAGTCGACTTTATTTGTATTAACGAGATAATGGCAGAAAAAGACACTTTCTTATCACTTATCTATATATAACCATTTTGCGTTTTTTCGATGAAGATGTTTGAGCTTAATCTTTATATTTCGTTCGCTTTCAATTATTATGACGGGGTTACAATGGTTTATTGACGCAAATAAGTTGATAATCGTCTGTTAATTTCGAAGTAGACTACAGACAATACGGTATACGTGACTTGAGGCAGGAAAACAGAGACAAGTTCAATATATATGTTGAATCGATAATATCGGTAATTAAATTCTGTTTCCAATAGAAATTTAGAGTCCTTCAAAAAAATTGAACGTGATGATTTCCAAAAGTTGTGTGTAATATCATTAAGAGAATGAATCTAGTGAATGAATCAAGAAGTGAATGAAATCATTTCCAAAAACGAACAAATCAAATAAGTTTATGAAACAAAAACTGCTTGTAAAAATATTTGCATACCTTCAAATGGTTACTATGTTTTCTAGTTTTTTGTTGAATATTAATATTAAAATAAGCACTTATATGTTTATGGAATAAAAAGTTTCATTTAGTTCTAATTATGAAACCAAATTTATATTCATTTGAAATCTGATCTTCTTCCGTGATTCTAAAAAACTTGTTGAACTTTTTACCAGCAGTGTACGTTAATACATCAATTGAATTGATGCATATAGCTCATGTCCATTTACTGATATTAATAGTATTGCTCCAGATCATAAAAATTTCATTTTCGTAGTTGTTAAAAATATGAAATTCAAGAAAATTTCATCGTTCTCTTTTTCTCTATAATTGTATATGACCTCTATTTATGTTGTTTTTAACGGTCTGCCCGAATGTCGATAAAATTAAAAGATATACAATTTTAAGAAAAAAATATTCAAATATTCTCATCAGTGAATAATTTATGGTATATACTTAAAAACCCTAATATTGGAACAAAGACAAAATTGCAAATATTTATGAATCACTTTTTCGTTCATACCTGTACTTTGAGATAAGAAACAAAATTTCTGAAATATTATTTTTTTTGGTACAGACATTTATTGACTAATTTACCAAATCATATCGTTGATTTTAAATCTTTAATAAAATGCGAACATTTCGATTTTAATTTTAGATTATCCTTAGGGTATTATAGACAACAAAAATTGAAAGGATTCACGCAATACCTTGTAATTTTAAATCTTTTAACAAATAAGGAGTCAATGTAAATGAAATTTTCTTAGTTCAAGTGATATTATTGATATATTACCAGCCAAGTAATGTCTTAAATGTGTAATGATCTAATTACAATCAATAATAATAAATAAACCATTTTGCAAGATTATATTGAATCAGCAGGAGATATAGAATTTCAGTGAGTAGGACACAAAAAATGTTAACAAATAAATGACATTAGGGGTCATGACCTTTTTTTTCAGTCATGACCCTTTTTTTCTTCATAGGCACTGAAAACATTTTTTTCATTCACTTTACTTTGATTTTACCTGAATTCACGGTGATAATAATAATACATTTTTAAAAGTAAAACGAATAAAAAAACGTTATTTTAAGAAAAATCCTAATTTTAAAAAAGTGGAATTTTAAGTGTAAAAATTATTCGGAAAATAATGATACGTTAAAAACAAGTTATTTTTCAAATAACCGTTGTTTTTCACATATTTTCATCATTTTTAAAAATGATGAAAATGACGATGACAGAAACTGCTTAAGAAATGCATTGACATATAAAATTATTATATATTCCATTAAAAAATATTATACGAGAAAAAATGAAATTCTATGAAAAAGCTTTGCTTTTGAAAATTGTGAAATTTCAGAAATCAACATTTCATAAAATTTCAGGAAAAAAACCTGATACGAGAAAATTTTAATTTCTTGACAAAATTCTGTTTGTGTAAATAACTAAATTTTAGGAATATATATTCGCGGAATGTGATAGAATTTCTAGGAAAACATAATATAATAAATATGAAATTTTTTAGAAAAAATCTATTGTTTTCGTATATCCTATATATATTTTATATCATTTGAATTAATTATTCAACATTTATATATTTTAATCTATCCATAAATTATGAAATTCTAAGAAAATTCTAAAAAAACAGTTTTGAGACATATTTACGTAATTCTGAGAAAAAACCTATTTATGGCATCATTAGAATTTCCAGAAATAAAATTATGGAGAGAATAGTAATATTTTGGGAAAACATAATATGAGAAAATTCAAAGAGTATGGTAAAATTCAAGGAAAAACTTAATTCCAGAAATCATGATATTCTGAAAAAAACGACGTTTTTATGTGAAAGAATCAAACTTACATAAAAAATAATGTAATTTTGAGATATAAACTCGTATAGAACATATAAATTTATTTCTCAAAAAATAAATTAGAAATTTTTTTCTATAAAGATCCCGGAATTCCACTTATATAGAAAATGATAAAATTCCGGGAATAATATGATTTTAGAATTCATTCATTATATTCTAGTATTTTAGGAATCAAAAATACCTACTCATATCTCATACAATCAATGCTACAAAATTTGCTGTATAATTTATAAAAAAGAAAACATCCGAAAAATGATAAAATATAAAATTAAAACATAACAAAATATCAGTATCATAGTTAGATCTGCAAGTTTAATAAAAGTTATCAGAATTAATTTCTAGGAATTTTGTACAATTGAAGATATCTATTGAATTTAGTATTTGCTTCAATATAAATGTTATGAATGAATATAAAATGTTATGAATTATTATCATAAGCGGTGTCTGACATTTGAAATGTATTTGAATGACGACGTGAACACATTAAAGTTACTTTTCCACTTATGGCCAGATAAATCGTCGAAGTGAATTTAAACGAAATGTTTGCTACAATATATAAAATGGTTAATTTTGATTTCCTTGTAAAATTCGTCCAAAAAGGGCGAACAAAAATTTAAACGCGAAGAACAAGCATGAGTAGGTTAAAGAACGCTCAAGTCAAATAACTTAATTTGTTTAAAATTTAAATCAGTTTATTTCAATTTTTACAATTTCTTTTATCCTTTTTTAACCGTACATTAATCTCAGTTAAGCAGCTATTTGTTTGAAATCAGTGGAATTGATACAATTCTATTAAAATTATTATGTTTTCAAAGGTATGTTGCCGGTTACTAGAAGTACCAAAATTATACCAAATTTTAACTGCCTGTTTACGTAATTTGATTAAAAAACAAGTATAAAAAAGTGTTTTTTCTTTCTGATGCAACAGTTTTCAAATATTAATATTAGAAGTGTTTGACGTCACAGTTCAGTATCTCGAATTTCCCAAAGCTTATTATCTAAAATCCACCTTTCACTAAGCGTGCGTCTTTTTGTTTGAAAATGCAAGACGTATCCCTGCTTCCTTGGAAAACACTATTTTTCACTGCGCAGTTTCTCGTTTTCATGGTCATATGATGTCGGACTTCCC
Organism: Aradophagus sp. ZL-2020; assembly: GCA_022817685.1. Lineage (NCBI taxonomy): Eukaryota > Metazoa > Arthropoda > Insecta > Hymenoptera > Scelionidae > Aradophagus > Aradophagus sp. ZL-2020. The sequence continues at coordinate 978 of JABFOV010002687.1, read as the reverse complement.
GAAAATAGGAAAATTGGGATAAAGGTACATTATAAGGATTACCTGAAATATTTTCTTATTGTGAATTTTACATTGTGTCAATGCCCTATACTTATTGCCCTATACTTATTCATGTTTGCAAATACAAAAAAGCAATTTAACCATATAACAATTAAAGACAGGATTTAAGAAAGGGACATCAAAAGCCCACCAAGAGATTGGCCAGATTTTGAAACCATCCCTAATAAAATATAGAAAATTCTTTTACGATAAAAAATGAATCAGTTTTGTATGTATGTTTGTAACAATTAAGTTGAAATTAGGCTTATCAAGATAAGATTAAAATATTGTAAATTATGATCTTTGGTTCTTATATCACGTTATTTACACAATGGTCGGAATTCCGGTAATAAATCAGTTTTTACTTAAATTAGTTCTGTATTTATTCATGATTTTTGTTGTGTATAATAAGATATATTATTATTTACTGCTTTCCTTACATACAAGTATTAAATCTACGATGAATCGAAAATCATTCTACAGAAATTATAATAATTATTAATATATATGTATGTATGTACAATAAAAGCCCTGGTATTTTGTACAATCCAAGATCATATACAGCATTTATGAAAAGTACAAACATTGATTTCAAATATATAACAATTAACAATCGCACAATACATCATTCGTTCTCAACGGAAAACCGTTGGAATCAAGAAGTTGTCACGGTAGAAAATTATAAATTTTGTTTTCTCGGATAAATTTTAGCTTTTCTTGTATTCGATTCGCTCAACTTTGACCTCGTCGCCAACAAGTTGATAAACGTAGGTTACAACAGTCGAACTTTGTATGTCCATCAGAACAAACGATGGAATAACCGATCTGAAATTAATAATCCTTATTTAATAATATTTTATTATAATCATTAAATAAACTAACTTAAATTAACTAAAACACAAATTAAATATACTTCTTCACCATTGTATAGTATTTTTC